>APFE030738565.1:58957-123671 GCA_000404065.3 Pinus taeda | reverse complement strand
TCGGCAAAATCTTCTCTCATTCTATTACTCATTTTCTATCCTGATGATGGATCCCCTTTGGGGTTCGAAACATCGATCTAATGAACAAAGTACTGTGGATAATCCGAGTCATAATTTTCCATCATAGAACCTTGCTGAGAAAAAAAAAAATATTCTAAAGGTGGAGGAGGTTTTTGAAGGAAACTCTCCTCTCTCTTAGAATTCTCAAGTACAAAAGTTGGGGTTCTGAATGGTTAACATGAATATTTTTTCCAATTTCATGAGAATAATCGTTGACTTGAATAGTGGATTTTGAGTCAGTGTTGTCTAACAGTAGTTTCTATATTTTGTAGAAGTTTATGGATTAATTGACATTTGATCTTATCCTCCTCTAGAATGGATTTATAATATACTTGATTCAATGGGAAATGGAACTTGGGAAGTGAGTCAATCAAATGGCCTACTTGCTAGCCTAAAGACTCCAATTGGCATAATTCAAGACATTAAACAAATTTAAAAGACTCCCAAATCCTCTTAGTGGAAACAATAGGGTGGATTAGGAAGATCTCCCTTGGTGTCAACCCTACAATCTACCACATTTCCAAGACATTTGCTTATATTCCAAAGAGATAACTAAACTAGCAAGTGAAATTAATAGGGATGGCCCAACTGAGCTCAACAACTATGTGGAAGAAATCCTAAACATGGTCAACTATTACTATATGTTTGCTAATGATAAAATGATTGACCAAGAAGCTATTGAGAGAGTCTTAACCCGTAAACCTTCTTAAGAAGGAATGATGAAGAGGATTAGAGATTATCAAATGGATAAATTATCAAAGAAAGGGGAAACAACAAAGTCAACCTCAAGAATCTCAAGAGCAAAGTCAACCTAAGAATATTCTTAAAATGAAGGGCCAATCAACAAGGGTTTAATATGGAGGTTTTACTTCTAACGTATCAACAAAAGAAGGTTCAAAATCCCATATAACTATCCCTTTTCATTATCACGAAGAAGATTTCATCGCTCACGAAGAAGACACAGAAGGTTATGGGGTTTACTAAATATTATCCTTCCCAAGATCAACCAATAGTATTGCAAACGACAAATAGACGAGGTTCAAATGGTAAGTATAAAATGTTCTTCATTTCTTCGAGTGCTAATAATTTGAATTTGCACAATTTGATGTTAGATATTTGGGCTTCTACCAACGTTATGCCTCTTTGTGTCATGCAACAATTAGGGCTTAAAAACCACTAGACCTTGTAGAAATATGTGAGCTATGGATGCTAGAGAAGTGAAGGTTTTTGGTGTGATGAAGAATTTGCAAGTGCATTTAGTGGTTGATTTGGATATTACACTTTTAATGGATATTGTGGTTATTGATGTGCAATATTCCTAGGGCATGTTGTTGTCTAGGAAGTTTACTCATGATCTAGGTGGAAATTTGCAAATGGATTTGTATTTTGTCATAGTCCCCTCTTATGAGGGGACATTTGTCACATTTCATAAGGAACCACTTATAAAGTACCATGTCAAAGACCACTGTAATGACTCATCTCGAGCTATAGGGAACATAGAAATATTAGCATGCATATGATAACTACATATGCATGTATCGCATGTACTGCACTAGTATATGCACTAATTAATTATGAAAAGTCCAAGTATAGGGTAATGAGTTAATTATTGAAGTACTGAGTAAATACGTAACTCACCAGAATATAATGAATTTATTGTGAGGTAAAAGTTATACATACCATTATCATAATATAATTAGTATATTGTTCAAAGGAAAGTAAAAGCAGTGACTTATGCAAATAAAAGAGAATTATATTATATATATTATTTACTGTATTAACTGGGAGGAATTATATATATTAACTAAAAGAAGAAGATTAATTAATTAATTATTAATTGTTTTTAGAAAAGTATATATATATAACAGATAGATAATATATATCTATATCTATATATATATATATATAATATATATAATATATATATATATATATATATATATATATATAATATATATATATAAATATATATATATATATAAAATAATTTTACAATATATAAAGTAACAAACTTTAATCAAAATATAAGTCAATAAAGGAGAATTGGAGTAGAACTGTGAAATTCAAACATATATATGAAACTCCTAAGACTTCATTGCCTCATAAAACTCATGATTGTTCCATATGACATCATTTAAAGGTGACTGCCTCTATAATTTTTTTCAAGATGCTAGATAACCGAGTGAAGGAAGGAAACCTTATTATAATTGGAGGGCGGTGAAATTTTGGGGTTATAAGAAGGGAAAGGGGGTCTAGACAGGGGGTATCAATCCAGAGGGAAGCAAAGACAAAGGCAATAATTCTGAGAGAACCACAATTGGGAGATTTGAGTTATTGTTCTTGGAATTTTGGGCACGGGGGGCTAGAAAACCTCCATTTTGAAGATCTATGGGTCTGGGAACCATATAGGTTGATCCCAAATAGGCTGGGAGGACAAAAGGGTTGGTTTGGTAATGGGAGCGAGAGAAACAACATACAAAATTATCATCAAGAGAAAGTTCCAGGGCCCTGCGAACGGATAACCAGGTATTCTTTTGTATCCCAACTATAAAATTCCAAATTTAATTGCATGTGTGAATAATTTAGAATTTTGGGTATATCTTTTATAATGGTTTAATTTAATTTCTAAATTTAGGGCTTTAGATTCAATCTAGTAAAAATCTATAAAGATGAAGTTCCTTGGTTAAATCATACAAATTGGGTTTTACAACCATAATGATCCCATAAATAAATTTTTATGTGTTGTAGATGATAAGATAGGGAACAATGCAATCCTTTCTCATTCCTTAGCAACTTGGCTCATTGAAGAGGAGATTAATGACCAAATATGGTATGTGTACTTTGATAGGGCCTAATACCAACTAGGAAATGGAGTTGGCATCACTTTCTTTTCACTCTTGAGTGTATAGTTGATCTTGTTTGATTTCCCTATTTTGGTGCCAACAATAAAGTCAGAATTGTGAAAAAAAGGCCCTAAAATAGAAAAATATGTTCAAATTCAGTGAAAACTTATGTGGTTGTTTAGATTTAAATGCAAATCTATAAGAAGGGGAAGCCAAAAAACATATATCTACTAAATTTTGATGCAAAAAGTTTAATAACAAACTTATTCAAGGAGCGAGAACTCAATAATTTTCTTTGATACCATGTTAGATTTTATAAATATACATAAACATATAATAAATCTACATGGCCTAATCTCCTATGTGAAATACGTGGTAAAACCACATAATGGGAAAACATCCATAAAATTAAATTCTTTATCTCTAGGTAAACTCCCATCCATAAGGTTCGCCAATCACTTGGTGAGTTGTCTTGATCAAAGGTCTTGGAAGTCTTCCTTGAATTTATTTAAGAAGAGAAGTTTTTGGTTTTGTGGAGGGGTTTTTCCCTAGCCTGGAGCCTATTTATGGTGTTCTTGTTTGCATTGTGATCTTATTTATTGGCATTGTCTTGATGATGAACACACAATAATAATGATGATGATGAACTAACATTATATCACAACAATTGTCAATATAACAAGAGAAAACATTATAAAAGAAACCCTAATTTTGCTTGCCTTGGTGTTGATGAACATCTATGGTCTTGGAAGATTTGCAATGTAAAAATAAAAAATTGTTTGAAATAAAATGCAACAAAAAACTAAATCACACACCTGGTAGCCAAGCACAAAAGTTGAGCAATACTTTGATGAGTTTTTTTTTTGCGTATATAACTCCAACCATAGTTAATATTTCAAATCCAGATATGTGAATGAAAGTACCTACAAAACAAAGGAATGGGGACAAGTTAGATGTGATAAATAATTAATAAAATAGAAGAAAAATCATACCAGTGCCTTATGCCCAATTAATAGAGTGAGAATTTTTCCTATTGCCCTGCATAAAAAATGGTAGTTTATGGTCTTTCACTCAAATACAAACACAATGGTCAAAGAAAGACAAATACTACATGGATTTTTTTCATGGAGAAGTTTGTTATTTCTTATAAACCTTTATGTAACTCCCAGTCGGCTAAGACATACAACACAAATATCAAACAATTTTTTTGGTCTCACCTAAACCCTTACCATTTTGAGCTATTTGCTTTAGATAATTGTTCCACTTCAACATCCAAATTGATACTAGTTGTCCTACACATATTCATGATACCAACGAGGCAAACTTAGATCAAATTTGACCAAATATTAAATTTAATTGCATGAATAAATAATAATTAAAAGGACTTGTGTGCATGAATAAATGAATGAAAGCCTCTTGGTTTCGAGAATAAATTGTTGGAGTAGTTTAATATTAGAGAAAACCTCCCTCCACTTGACGAAGCAACAACAAAGTCAACATTGACTTTTTTGTTTCTCTATTGGTTTGCTCCAAGATTATCCAAATCCTAATTTATTCTATACTGAATAGGGTCAACCATGTGAAGGTGGAAGCTCTAATGCCCCCCGCCCCTTCCACCCCTCCCCCCCCCCCACATCACTCTCAATTTCCTAGTACCCAATCTATCTACTATATAGAAGGAATTGTTGAAAGTAAGACATCAAGATACATAAAAAAACAAATAGCAAACATTCATTCATTCATTCGTAAACCCACAAAATATTTCATCTCAATAAATTTTATCATAAAAAATATGTTTACATAATATGAAACAAGGTCATGTACATAAAGATACATATAGAAATTATTCATTAACATACACCATTGATTCATTGATTCATTAATCAAAGACAAAAAATACTTCATCTCAAAAAAAATTATCATCAAAAATATGTTTTCATAATATGGTTCGTGATGTTTCTAATGATATAACTAGTACAATCATATTTTTTCTTTATTTTTCATGGCCTTGTCATGTACTCATAAGGTTGCCGAGGCTGCTGCATTAGGAATGGATCATCAGTGGTAACAAGAAAGAAATATTAAATTGATATTTTTTGTTATTATTCATTAATAAAAATAGCATTAGAGTTTTCTTTACCTCGTGCACTAGTCAACACTATTGGAATGACTGTTATATTTTCTACTATATTTGTTGTAACTAATCTATATATTGGTTTCATTTTCTAATCTATATTAGTCTAAAAAAATTCTAACATATATTAGTTGTCAATTCACAACAGTTTGTGACTATGATGACAATTTAAGTACATATGAGTGTAATGTCCATGATGGGATGTATGAATTGTCCTCCATACATTGCCCATTAATGATTATAACCTTGAATGGGCTAGCACTGGTCTGTCATCACCATCTCAAAATGACCCAACATATGGAAATTTACCATGTCTATCATCATCACTTCACACTGTCTCATAGATTACCCCTTCTACAGGTTATATCCATGAATTTCTAGCAGGCCATCCCCTCTACCTAGCCTATTATTGATCGTGAGAACATGTTAACAAAGTAAAATTTATAGGTAGGGGATCTTGTCAACGAAGATCCATCAATTATCCTTTATTCACTTGCTTTCACAATCAATCATAGGATAGGCAGAGGGGATGGGATTCCATAAATTCGTGCATATAATTTGTAGAAAGGGTCATCCATGATATAATGTGAAGTGATGATGATAAAAATTGTAAATTTTCATTTGTTACGTCATTTTGAGATGATGAGATAAACCAATGCTAGCCCATTTAAGGTTATAATCATTTACATGCAATTTGGGGTGGACAATTCATACGTCCCATCATGGACAATATACACATGTACTTAAATTGTCATCATAGTCACAAATTGTTGTTATTAGGAATTGAAGCAGGAGTGGTTAACACTTAAATTAGGGGTGTGGTAGTGTATGGTGGAGTGGGATAGGGTTACAAAGTAGTAGATGGTTGACTTATCGTGGGCACAGAATGTGTAAAGGCTTAGTTTAACACATGAATATGATTATAGACTCTTGGTGTTTGTAATAGAGATAATTGAATTATACCACAAATTTATTAAATATATGGTATTCTACACCCTCCTTGTATTTGAGGTTAGTGAATAGGGGTTATCAAGCCCAGTTGGGATAACACATCCCTAGTGTATAACCTAAACCTACATGCCTATCAATTTGTATGGACCAAAATGATGATCTATAGGCCTATCTGTGCTAGCCAAGATGGATCAATTATGAATATGTGATGATTGTATTAGGTTATAAATCTATGAATGACCCATCACATTGATCTGTAACCAAATCCATGGAAGGATATAAATCTCAATAACATGTCAAAGATTAAGGACAAATCAAGTTAATATTTAAACTAACTCTCTACCCTAGATTTCTCAACATGGTAGCAGAACTAGGTTTTGAGGTGAGGGCAGAAAAGAAGATCGACTTGGCACCATCTCGTCTCAAGAAGAGTGAATTCCTTAGTCTGAATTTGTGAAGGCAAGAAGAACAAAAATATGGGCATAATTACTAACCCTAATTGCATAGATGAGGTCGATAGTATACACAAAAAGGAGAAAGCGGTTCTGGAGAGATATAAGAACTTTCCTTGATGATTGAATATCTAGAATACCTTCTCTCCCTGGACCGAACCTATCAAGCAATAAAGTGAAGTTTTGTGCTCATTCTACTAGCCATCTTATTTGTGACATAACCTCAAACTTACACAAGAAGAGTGCGAGCTTAAGGACTTTGATCTTGACGGACTGAAAGGATATTTGATGAGCTCAGGAAATGCCAAGCATCTTAACAAAGTAAGTGAAGGTATGAGATAAATTTACAAGATCTGAAGTATTCAAAATTCATCTATCAAGCCTTCATTGTAGACAAGTTTTGAGTGATCATAGTCTCAAGTTGAAAGGCATGTGGATGAGTCTCGTTTGGAAGCCCTAAAAGGTTTTGCATTTTCACCTTTTCAAAGGGATTCGAAAGCACTGTTGAAAGAGGATACACCTATGCATAAAAGAGATCCAAGATTGATTGTATTGATGACCTTGTTCAGAGCTTAACTCTCGTTGAAAGAATTCCAAAAACCATACTCTACAGATGTGCAACAAGACATCAAAATTATGAGCATGTAAAAAGACATATAACAATTATTCATTAACATATAACATTCATTCATTCATTGTTTTGAAACTAGATGGACCAGCATACATATTCTCCCATAAAAATCCAAAATCAAACCACAACCCAAAAAAGACAAATTCATTTATTGCAAGCCAATAGTTTTTTTTCCACCTGTAGTTGAATCCATGGAAGCTGATACAAACGAGGCCAAGTCAGACTTCTCTAGTCAGTTCCATCAAAGATGTAACATCATCGGCTCTCTCCGTTAGTAGAAAACCCCTTCAAGGAAAAATACAGACAAAAACCTTGTTCCAATATGCAGAACCCCAAAGCATAGAAATGCCCTTTGGCCCAAAACAGAAGTCAATGCCACAAAAAGGCCAAAAAGCAGAAAATAAAATACAAAACAAGATAAAGCATAAAACTACGCAAAATAGGGTTAGGCATATGATGATCACAACTAGCAGTGCACAAACGGAGTTGGGAGCAAGCGACCATGGTGATGGCACTGAAACTATACGGTGATTTTAGGGCTTTCGACTGCCTTGGGTTGGGCTTGGTTTCTTGTAATATTCGCGATGGGGAGCACACAGAGAGGGAGATATTGGCTGGTCAGTAAATGGAAGATGTGGTTATCCTCTTGGCTATGGCATTGCTGGCAGGAGGAAGTAACGCCCACATCAGAACTCTGCAGCAACCGTTTCCGAAAGCGCCGTTGTAATGGAGGAAGAGATCGTTGATTACTCCACAGATTCGATGGATTCAATGCCGATATGGATAGATGATCCACCTCAACATCTAGCCAAGCACTCACAAGTGAACCCCCGGGAAAAAGATGACCAAGTTGGGCCAGATATATCTGAAATGGAGGATGATGTGTCCTCCATCAATGAACTAGGGTTTTTGCAACCGACCTCTACAACAACAATGGGTTTCAATTTCAACCTAGAGGACTACCAACCCCTGCCGATAGTTACAATAGCATCTCCATTTGAGTTACAGTATTGGGAAGTCAAACAACCCTCAAATCAGACATCTAGACCAGGAGAATCATCCGTGGTGGTAGGGAGTTTATCGGGACTCGAAGCAGTTACTTTCAGCTTTGAGAAATTAGGGCTTAACATACCAGGAGAAACATTAACCAACCCCAGGGTTTCTTGCCCACTGCACACAATAAAAACCTCCAACTATTTTGAGGGCATCTCCGAATAGATTCTGGCCCATGAAGAATATAGTGTATCAGACTCGGATGATACCCAACCAAAGGAGCCAAACCATACTTAGAAAAATAACCCCTAGAGATCAGGAGGAAAAAAACATAAGTGTACCAAGGTAAGGGGGTGTGTATGACGACTTGTATTTGGTGAAGGTATCATCATGGTGCAAGAACCAGATACATAGAGCTCGGTGGTTGTCGGTAGGGTCAGAGGTCGTAACTATTCCACTGCAAGGCTAAAGAGATGGACGATGGAAATTTGGGGACACGTCCTTGAACAATTGCCGATGGTCCTCACCATGAAAAGAGGATGGTTTACCCTCATATTCACACACCCCGACTAGGCAAATTGGGTACTCTCCAAGTTCTGGCACATTGAGATGACCCCGATCCTTCTAGAATGTTGGTTTCCACTATTTGATCCTGATAAAGAGAAATTGGGGGCCGACCCAATATGGGTTAGAATACCAGGATTACCTCTTCAATTCTGGTCAGAGGATGTACTCAGGTGTATTGGGGACGATTTGGGGGTATACTTATATAATGACAAATCATACATAGAATCGGGGAATGTTTCCATAGCCAGAATATTGGTACACTTGGATACTAGAGAAGGAATTGTGGAGAGCCTCTATTTGCAACATTGTGGGTTCATCATATGGCAGATCTTGGATTATGAGGGGGTTCCATTCCGTTGCACAAGGTGCATTGAAATTTTCCATTTATACAGGGATTTCCCCTTCATCACATCTGCAAATAATGAGTCTTCCAACAGACAAGCGATTATGTGCACACAAACTCAAATGGATATTGGATCGACCCCTACCCAAAATTCATCCAAAAAACCTATGAGGAGATAAAGGGACACTAGGAAGACTCTTCAACAACTAGTTGCTTGACCACCTTCAGTAAGAGTCACAAGATCTCATTATTCTGGATCTGATCCGATACCAGTGAAAGGAACAAGATTTCTTATTTCCTTTCCAAGGAAGCCACACAACAATGTAGGGGTTAATAGATAATACAAGAACATCAAGATCAGGAGCTGTACCAGTTCTATCACAGGCCTTTTATAGAGCATACATGAGAAGAAGCGATGAATGATCAGACTACATGATCCTACGATAGATTTTGATAGCTTCATATCATTGATGTTATGCTTCTCATGTTTTTATATTCTAGCACTTTTTTATGTATATATTTATGGAGATTTTTTTTTTTTTATGAACTATGAACTGATATTAGATAGATGGCTCGATCCATCTCTGATACACATATAACACTTTATGTAGCCGATACAACATGTAATTTTCAATATTTTTGATAATGGAAATTACAATTTTTTCCTTTGGAAAAAAAACATTCATTCATTCATTAATCATAGAAAAAAAATACTTCATCTAAAAAAAATTTATCTTCAAAAATATGTTTTCATAATATAGTACGTGATGTTTTTAATGATATAACTAGTAAAATAATTTCTTTTTCTTTTTTCTTTATTTTTGATGGCCTAGTTGTGTACTCATGACATTGTCGAGGTTGCCGCAAGAGGGGTGGATCATTAGTTGTAACAATAAAGAAATGTCAAATTTATAATTTTTGTCATTAGTCATTAATAAAATTAACAGTAAAGTTTTCTTTACCTCGTGCACTAGTTTACACTGTTGGAATGGCTACCCTGTGCTCCTCTTCTGGCTACCCTATGGTGTCTATATGTTGTGGTGTGATCTCTGCCAAATTTTTTTATATAAGAAAGAAAATGGCTTTTCGATTAGACAATGTAAAATTTAAAAAACAAACATTCATAATTGAACTTATGACATAAAAAAATCACTTTAAAATATGGTTATTACCTTATATCTCTGAAGATGTTGGTTGAATATGTTGATCCTATCTTCAATATCAGGACTTTTATTTCTAATGTGAGTCAAATGAGCAAGTTCTTCATTCGTTCTAACCACAAGCTTATTGAATGTTACGATTGGGTCAGGAGACATGTACAACTTGTCATCATCAAACCAATCAGGATCATTGAGCACTTCACTAAGCACTTCCTCAGCAACATCTGTGGGCTACTCATAGGATGGTGCCTTCCCCTTATCACCCTGTTTATCAAATAAGTGTAATTTGTAATTTTATTCCACCATCCTTAGCTATAACATTCAAATATTTGAATTTGATGAAACATTTTAGATCAATAAAAAAATTCAATTTAATGAGTTAGCTCAATTGAATTGGGCATCATTTGGCTAAGATCCATCATGAGGTGACTGGACAATGGGTCATAATATTTTTTTAATTGAATTGACTTGTATTAGTTGTAGATTAGAAGGCCTATTTAGTAGTACTAAGTGATTCAATGGTATATTTCAATGAGAAGTCTATCTTTTGTTGATCATGATCTTTTCAAATGGATAGTTGAGTTAATTATCACATGGGTTGAAACCATTATGTAATTGAAAGGGGCACATGAAGATGGATAATTTAATCACTGAAACTTAGAGGATTAAACCCTTAACTATTCATTTGGAAGGTTGATTGAGGCATCATAGCTAAGGGAGTAGTTAAGGGAGAAGAGAAGAAAGATATTATTCAAGGAAAGAAAGGCATCAACTTTTTTGTTAAAAAGAACGTTAGAAGTATTGTAACACAATATTGCGGATGGAAAATCCTAAAGGTCATGTATATTGCACTATAATAATCCATTAGTCCACAAACTCTGATTTTGAGTTACTCAAATCCTTCACTAGGAAAATGTTTATAAGTATATCATCCCCAAGACTAAAATGGGTGGTTGATTTAACAAATTTTGGTACATTAAGAACAAGTTCAAGGCATGGTAATTCGAATTATAAATATTATGGAAACTAGTGTTATAACCGATGAAAGCTTCCTTGATTTTCCTAGTAGTCATAAGGTTTGTAAATATTTCAAAATGACTTGTATACCAAGATGTTTAAAATCCACAAAGTTTATATGAGACAAAATATTAGAATGGATCTTCTAGATTTTCCCCTTTATTCAGTTTACATGGGTTTTGGTTGAGCCTCTATAAACAATTTATTGCATTATAATTTAATCATAACCTTAAACTAGAGTTGGATGAAGAAAGATCACAAATATATGATGCCTTTAAGGGTTCCATCATTCATTCATTTGTAAATCCACAAAATATTTTATCTCAATCAATTTCATCACAAAAATATGTTTACATAATATGAAACAAAATCATTCTAATTTTTTGCAACGAAAAATCACAACTTTTTATTAAGATACTCTAAAGTTACATGTGCACATGCCATGAAGCCTTCAACCTCTCAATAAAAAATGTGGTACTCAAGAAAACAGGCTCTAAATAAATAAGTGCAGTCATTTTTTATCAGGTTTCTTTCTCTTTTTAATATGTAGTTAGCAAGGATGTCTTAAGCTTGGCCCCCTTCAATTGTTGTGGTCTCTAGTGTGATATGTCTTGTTGCTAACCTAGTCCTACGACTATGTTGTTGTAAGTGGGGTCAAGTATCAACTACAATAAGAAAGAAATGTTAATTTCATATTTATAATTATTATTATTACAAACATTTTATTAATATAAAGTGTAGTAGAATGTTCTTTACTTGCTTCAATAGTGGAGGGAAGCATAATACTTTCAGATGAGGCCATATGTTCCTCCTCTTCTCTGGCCACATCCTGTACATACTCTAGTGTCGAAACAAGAAAGGTTATAATTAATACACAACTTGCATTTAAATATTTTTAATTTTATTCCATACTAAATGTTTTTACAACACATGAAATACCTCCAGTACTGAGCTGAACATCAATCTTAAGATCAGGCACTCCACTGTCAATAGGCTCATGTGTTGTATCTACATTGCTTGTTTGCATTTTACAATCCAGAACATTACTTTATGGCCAAAAATAATTACCAATAGATTGTACAAGTAATGATTTATAAATGCTATTTGTTGCTTTTATTTTCTTGAGTTTTAGGTTGGGTGGTGGAAGACTGTGAAGACGCCAAGCTTGTCCTCCGTTCAACCACACTTGATAGCCATACTTGAAAGCAAGCTTTAGGTCTTCCTCTGTGGGAGCCTCTTTGAATTGTGACCCCTGAAATTTTGCATTAGAACATGAATTTTTCTTCTTCTGTGATATTAAATTAAAATTATTAACAATTTATAATTTGGATGCAAATTATTTTTTTATATACTTACAATTTTTGCGGCTAGTTTCGTGTAACCACCCAGGTAAGATCATGCTACTCATGTTTGGCTATTCTAGCCATTATGGTTTTGGAAGTATCTCGGAGCCTATATTTAAAACATTGAAAAACTTAATTAGATGTTGCAATGATGATAAAGCATCATAATTACATGATTAAAAGTGCCTCATAGCTTCTTGGTTCAGGTGGAGTCTTCCCTGGTTTTTGAAGTGCCTTCTCTTGTGCATCTTGTTGAAAAGTGTAACTAGGTTCAGTATTCATAATGACATGTAATTGTGATTTTTGTAAATGATGTAAAGAAGAAAAATAAAGTTATTATTATGCTTGCTTCATGGGTTTCATGAGCAAGAGATTTTATTTTTAGATGGATCCCTTTGAGAGCCTTTAGGATTTGTCATTAAAGTAAAAAAGATTCAATGTCATGTATGAAGAACCCTCCTTAGGAATATTACAAATGTATATGTGTCAATAGTATGGTATATTAGCCCTCCAAGACAAGCACAAAGTTCTCCTCTTCAAGTTGGCCTCAAGTTGAAGTAAAGAACTCATGTTGGATTCACCTAACGAAGACACACCTATTTGGATGCACATGTTCACTTATTAACATAGTACAAACTACTATATATATGGGGATGGAGTCTTCACATTTTCATAGTGAAGAAGTTCGCATATCTCTTTGATATTTTAGATGACAATTACATAGGTGAGTTTGGATAAGAGTGCGGTGAAGGAGCTCGGATAAGGGTACTCAATTGCAGAAGATAAATTCGGTGCTATCTCATAGTCAAGGGTGAAACTCTGTCTCGGTACAACAGGAAGAAATTTGGTGAGATTACAGTGATCAAGGTTTGGTATTATCATAAGAAGGGTCTCTCTCTATTTCGGTGTAATTGTAGAGGTCACAATGCGGATTGGAACAAAGAAGTTAGACAAGATTTCAGTGATACCACAATGAAATCCCCTCACTGTCTCAGTGCTATATCACAGTAATGATCTCAGTGTAATATTTTTCTTACAACAAAGAGAATTTGGTGCTACCGTAACAAAGAGAATTCGGTGCTAACACAGGAAGAAGGTCACAAGTGTGTGACAAGGTCCCGGTGTTATTACATGAAGAAGGTCTTGGTACTATTACATGAAGAAGGTATCGATGCAAAGAAGGTCGAAGTGGAAGAGGAGTCAAGAAGAAAGTTGACTGTCAAGAGAACTTGTGTCTTGTTCTTGGAGTGGAAAATAGGTCCAAGGGTCTTGGTCTTGGTATTCGCCAATTGGAATCTCTAAGAAGAATTTGTGCGGGTTTTCCTCTCAAAGAGTGAGAGGTTTTGGCCTTGGCTCATAGCATACATTCTATGTCTCTTGTCTATTTATGTTCATGCATTGGTAGCTGTTTGATGAAGAAGAAAATTAATAACCTAAGTGCAGAAGATCCTAATATAAAGTTATAAAAAGAACTCACAAGAAGTTACTAATTAAAGAGAAATCACCTAACTATTAATGCCTTATATTTCTCAACATGGTATTAGAGCTAAGGTGACAAATTCAATAAAGGTTCATCTTATCAAGGGACACTCAAGGATCGAGTTTCAAGAATGGAATCAAAGAAATTCGAAGGATATCAAAGCAAAAGTTCAAGATCTAAATTGAAGAATCAAACCCTATATCAAAGAAGAAAGTCTGTACCAACAAAAGTTTTGGGATCCTCCAAGTCATCATTAAAAGACCACAAAGACCCTCATCAAGTTGAAGAGATCTAGAATGTAAGGTAGCCCAAAGTATAAACATCCAAGAGAAGTAGTTCTAGGACTAAGATCACATCATCTTAAAGAAAGTTGAAACCCTAGAAGCATTTATGATCAACACTCATTCACCACCGAAGAAGTCAAAGTATCTTAAAGGCTATTTATCTAAAGACATCTTCAAAAGGTTGCAAGGAAATATCCCCCTCATTGAAGAAAGTACCCCTTTATCATTAAAGAAGATCATCCGAGGAGCATTAAGACATGTTCACCAATCATCATCAACAAAGGGATCAAGTTGAAGATTTTATCTTCACATGACAAGTAAGTGTCTTTTATTCTATAATCTAAATATGATAAATGACTTCGTTTTGCAAGGAGATCTATAAGTTGGTTGGGTCATCATACTTCCTTGCATGGAAAAGGAGGATAGAAATAGTCCTCAAAGAAAATGAAGTCACTAGAAAGTCTCCAAACCATCCAAAGGTAAAGTACTACCTGAATACATGGAAAAGGATCTAAGGGCTCAAGAGATTCTTATGGAATCCATCAAGGATTCCCTCGTAGTAGGATTGGAGACATCAGAAGAGATATATGATAAGCTGGTAGAACTATTCTCTAAAATATGCGATAAAGAATATTATATCACTTAGATCTGATCTACACAAATTGAAGGTATCAAAGGATAAAGGGTTCTTCCTAAGATCTGGGAGAGATGATTTCGGATAAGGAGATAATCCTCATGGTTTGAAATACACTAACTGATGAACAAGGTAACAAATGTGTATAAGGATAAGAAAGCTATCCCATTCAACAACTTGTGGTTTTTATGTAAGATAGGAGATGACAGTTTGAGGGCAAAAAGTATTCAAACATTTATCGGAAGGAAAGAGGAACATATCTAAGATTAAATACTATGCATGTAAAAATTATGGACATTATAGGAAAGATTGTCCTAAGCGACAATAACAAAAGAGAAAAAGCTCATATCATCGAAGAAGTGGAGGAAGTTGAAAAGAAGGAAGTCCAAGGAAGGGGAAAAGCATTAGAAGTAAGAGTTCGTGACATCACCATAGATAACATGAAGGATGTCTAGAACAAAATATATGGCAGTCAAGTATGAAGGATATATCTCTTTGGAACCTCAGTAAAATCTCAAGTGACACTTATGGGAAAAGGAAGAAGTCATCCAGGACAAGGCTCATCATACACCAGTCAAAAGGTAACCTCTGTTGGATAAGAGATATTAAAGATCCTCAAGATTCTCTGATGGAATATTCATCAAAAGGTTTACTGATCTAGAGAGGAAGCAAGTGTTTCATAAGGAAATCCAACTTGTGGAATCCATGGGATGATGTTATGATGACATAAGAAATGAAGTAAATCAAGGGGTTGAAGCTCTTTTCAATTAAGGAAGCCGCTGAAAGAAGCCTAGATGACCTAAAGGTAAATGAGGTATGTATGCTTGTATTCAATATTATAAATTCATGTTGTATGGTTGCGGGTAACATGGATCACTTCTCTATCTTGAGAAGCATGATCAAAGGAAAGGAATCTCCTCTAATGAAAGGATGTCGAAAGGCATGGGTCACACTAGATGAAATCAACATAATATGTCCTCATATGGAGTATGAGGTGGTTGACTACAATTGAGGAACTTTGATTGGAATCTCCTCAGAATGAAATGTGTGAAGAAAGGAAGGAAGAGATCGTGAGATATGCAACCATGGTAAAGGAAATCAACATCTGGAAGACCAAGAAGATTTGATTAGGATATCTCCATGAAATATATGAAGACTTTTATGGAGTTTGAAAAATAAAGAGACCCCTGAAAATATATATCTTTGGGAGATGTGTTGATATGTATGTAGTATGTTGATGCAAACTTGTAGATGTCATAATGAAATACCATCAAAAAAGGTAATGCTGATTTTAATGTTCATTCCTTTATTTTTTGAATAAATATTTGGATGGGTTTATGTAGGACTACCAAGGGAATTTCTATAAATGTCTTCCACCACCAATGCACATGTAGTAGGATGAAAGATCCTTAAGTAAAAATGGCATGAAGAAAGAAACATGGCATGAAGGAAGGCTAGATATGAAGGATCACTTTTCGATGTTGACATGGTGTTGATGGTGTTGGACCCGCCAACATGTAAGGGGATCTCCCCTGTAAGAAGTCCAAATTAGACCTCAGATCGTTTGGTGTAGGAGTGCTAGTAGTGGGTCGTATAGCGTGCCTTGACCACGATTTCACACAGAGGCAAGTAAGATAACTCTGTTGGTAGCAAGGGTGTGACCATTGTGGTGAGTCAAGGAAGGTGCATGAGAGGTTCTAACACATGTGGGTTGAGATGAGTGCGCCCCTTGGCAACCTGTAAGAGTACCCAGATGGGAAGGGAACACATGAGCGAAGATGCATTACAAGTTGGAAAACAAGTCAGCTGGCAATCCAAAGTGTTGGTTAAACCAATCAACACATTTTAGAAAGATTCATACATGCTCATAAAAAAAAATCCATACATGCGTGCGTAAGAAAGCAAATACATATGCCATTTAGAGTAAACAAAATAGCTGGAATACAATACAACATATGCATGAAACATGCTAGCTCTTATTATATAAATAAGTGTAAGTTCCAATCATACAATACATCCATGTACACCTGTTAGCCCCAACAGTGGAATATTACAGCCACCTCCACCTACTCCTCCAAAGAGATGTACTAGCTTCGTGCAGTGGAGAAGCCAAGGCACGTTACAATACTGTCCAAGCTCTCTCCAAGATAGTCTTATCAGAAGCTCGGTTGACCAAAAGCCTCTACAATGAGTTATGAGGTTCTACTTATAGCAAAGGGTCGGGTGACCCTTGACGTTCCCCTTTGTGACAATTCATCTACCCTCATGACTCTTCATCTACTCTATGACTGTTAAATCCAACTATTGACACTTGAACTTCCACTTGATATGACATTACATTACAATGCACATTTTCTCATGTGAGACGAAGTGGCTTGAGCAAGCCATGCAAGACATCACTCACACTCGGTCCATTGAGGTGAGACCAACTCTTTGACATTCTTGTGATGGTGAAGGTGGTGAGTTGATGCCAAGCTTGGTCATCCGTGATGGTGTGTATGCACCCCATAGTGACATCTTGCTAAAGTGAACTCTTGCCTTCGTTGAAACTGGTGCATTGGTTCGGCTCCTTCATCCAACTTGTCTGCTAACATGTGCATGGTCTTCTTGTGTGCGGTTGAACTGACAACACACTGATGCATAGTGTTCATGCTGATCTTCAAGTGTGTGATGTTTAGCTCCAGTTGGACTTGCTTCTTGTCTTCGCCTTGGTGAGTGTGCTGAATGGGTTGGATCGCATGCATGCGCACAATGACATGCATGCTGCTGAATCCCTTGCATGTGATCAAAAACACTGCTAACTATTTCTGCTCTGTGCTAGCCCCTGGGATGGATATTTAACATGTACGGGCGCAGTTTCATCTGTGAGTGCATGTTGTGCCCACTGTTGTTCCTGTTCCTACTGTAACTCATTCGTATGTTTGTGCAACTTCATGTTCTTCCCTGATTTGCTGCTTCAACACATGCAACTCCTTTATTCCATTCTCTGTCTTTGCACGATCTTCATGTCGTGTCGTTACCTCATAGCCTGAGTCTCCAAAGTTGCTTTCATCATCATTGGATCTGCTTGAGCTCACAACTTTGTTCCGCCTCTGTGTTGTCAACAACCTTCCTCTTGCATTCGTTGCATTTGGTATGCTGCCTTTAGCTGCTGTTCATGATGCTGCTCACTGTGATGCTGCTACTATCATGTCTTGATGTCCTTGTCTACGAAAAACTTGATATCTTCGTGAGTAGGCAAGCTCATAGAAATTTGATCGACTGCATCTCCAGGTGTGCTATGAACAATGTCTTCACTTCTACTCTCTTGGAAACCATTGTACCTACACTGCTGAGAGGCAGATGAACACTTGCAATACCCAGAGACATGGAAACACTCTTGGCAAGTAATCTGTCAGTCGAAAACCAAAATGAACTTGAGAACTGACTTGCAACATACCTGTGTGATTGATCATGAAGGTTGTACAATTTCGGCTGGGAGGTCGGGGCACTGACTACCAAGATTGCGCAAGGCATAGTTTGGGCTGCTGGGAGACTAATTGACTACTGGAACTGTGCAATGCATAGTCCAATCTAGCCGTTGAATGCTGAAATTGTGCAATGCACAATATCAACTAGCAATGGTTGCAGGCCCAGTGACTACATTGCACAATTTTATGGGCCAGTAGTCACTGTCCCTCATAAATGCACAAAACAGTCCTGAAGGATAGTCACTGGGCAGAAATGCACATTTCCTGAGAGGAAGACAGATCCTTCCCTCCCAGGATTGCGCAATTCTGTCTTGGTGAGGCAGAGTCTGGGCCAAGGCTGCCTAGAATTGTCAATGGGCAACTGAAAGCAAATGTGGAAGTGAATGAATGGCAACACTAAGTGAAAGCAGAAGTAATTGATCATGCATGTAAACATTGAATGAAAGATTCAGTAAACAGATCAACATGCATGTGGGTGAAGCGAGTCACCGAATCGATGACTGTCGTGAAAAAGAGTTTCATGCATGCGACAACAAAGATAGCAACAAAAACTGAAATGATGCTAGTACAAGCTAGTATGTATCAAAATGATAGCAAGAGTTCACTGAAATCAAGCAGACAATGATCATACGAAGCGAAACACAAAAAGCGCTAGAAATGCAACACAAGTCATGGAAAGTGGGCTTACCCCAAAACAACTGAGATGAATGTGTCGACAACTCCTAGATGTGATGTGGGATGTCAAAGCTACAAGTTTGATGTGAGGAATGAGCTTTGTAGCATCTGGTTGATGAGTTTTGATAACATCAAGGTTGTGACGTGCATGCCACAAATCTAGGGAAAGCGACACTTGGTGGGAGGTTTCTAAAATGTTCCTTGCATGTAACCTCTGACTGCCAAAAATAGATCCATGAAATGATGGATGCTTTGCATGTTTCCTTGGGATAAGCAGCCGATGCATGCAAGTCAGTTTTTCTTGGTCCTGGAGGGAACTGCTTAACTCAGCTACACATGCAAGAGACTGCTTGACTACTGGGAGAAAATGCGCATTTTTGGTTGGGAGCTGGCTGATTGTCGAGGAGATTTGTGCAATTTTTGGGCAAAGCAGCTGACTGCTTCCCAGATTTGCACAAATTCTAGGCTAAGTAGCCTTGCCAAGGAAAATTGTGCAATTTTCACTGTGAGTGTTGACCGCCAGAATTGAGCAATTCTGGAGCCCAGCAGGCTGCCAATCATGATTGTGCAATTTTTGGAGGGAAAGCTAGTTTCCCTCTAGAATTGTGCATTTTCCTGGGGGAGCTACTCAGCTTGCAGCTGGACAAAGTTTGAGTGATCAACCTATGAGGAGAATGCATCGAGCTGTGATCGACAGGTTGCCTTTGTGCAAGAAAAACACTCAAGCTTGTGTACTTGACGAAGCAAGACATGTTGCTGTGAAGCTTCGAAGGGAGGCTCCAAAACGAAGCTAAGGAAAAATTTTGGATGGTGGTTGTAGCCGCTACGACACTTGGCGACACACTGGAAGAACTCTAGCTCTCTGAATGGACCTTGTTCATGTAAAGCAAGTTTAACACCTCCAGAAGTATTATTCAGTTCTCAGCTCCTCTTGGTTTCCACACTCGCCTGATTGTAGGATGTAGCATCTGCCAAGCTCTTGGTCGATTGACACACATTCCAAGCCAAGGGAACATAGTTGTTTCGATATGGGTTGAGGGGTATATTGGTGCACAAGCAGTATAGTCGAGTCTTAGTTTCATCTCTAGTGTTGCTCCGCTGCCAGCAGGCCTGGACAGTACCTCGGCGGAGTCACATAGAAACACAAGCATGGCTCCGCTGCTAGCGAGCCTGGTGAGTACCCTGGGGGAGCTACTTGCATCACCTCTCTACGTAGGAAGCCTTTCCCTTCTTCCACCTTATTCATTTTCATTTTTTTCAAACATTTTTCACTTTTTCATTTTTTTGCATTTTTCATCTTCACAACTGTGCATAACACATTCATTTCAGAGGCGGAAGAGGGATCCCGAATTTTTGAGAGCAGAAGAGGTTGTTCCTGTAGAGAAGTAGTTAATTATAGCTCTGACGTGCCTATTAAGGTTTTCCCCCTCACCTTACTCTACTTGACTGAGATGATAAGGGTTAACCCCAAAACAATCTACTAGAGTAGGTGACACTAGTTAGCGCGCAAACGTTGTGTTTTCACCAACATTCACTTCGAACAATACATATTTTCCTTCGACGTGTCATGGAATAAAAGTAACAAGATCTTCATATAGAGGGAGGATGACAACTAACCAAGTAGTGACAATAGCACAAGGCCTCTTGTACTTTACCCATCTTGCTTCAAGAGTCATACATGGTTTCATGCGAAACTATCCTACGAAACAAAACAAGCGAACTAACAAACAAAAAAGCAAAGCAAGAGCATAAGCAAAAGCGAAAGCAAATCAAATAAGAAAACAAGCAAGCAGACAAACAAACAAAGCCAGTAAGCAAACATGCATGCAAGAAAACAACTTAAAAGAAAACACTAGTCCTACTCCTAAGATAATAGTGCATGGGTCATCTCACGTGAAGTGATACTTCCAATGCAGCCACTAGCGCATTGGTTGACCCATGTTGGTGAAAGCATGATTTGCAAACAAGACAACTGTGTGAACCAACAAACAAGAAAGATGTAACAGTGAAGATAAAGACACTTCGAGCATAGAAGCAACCACAGAACATAGATGAGTGAAAGTGCATGACATGAATTCTGTGGAGCTACCATGATCTTGTGCTACACTGCGTGTAGACGTTGAGTGTATGCATTCTCTTGACTGTGACATGCAAGCAAACGTGACAAAGGTGGACCACTTGTGTTGTGCATGTGTGCTTGCTGTGTAAGATTCCTCCAATGCATGAGTGATGGGATCATGTAGTTCGAGTGGAGGAAGCGAAATCTAGGTGTTTGGTTGATCTTCTATGCAAAGCAGAGAGTGTTGAGGAGCCTTGAGTGTTTCAACAATTTCCTAACTAGAAGTGAAACGAACCTCGGGATAGCAAGGGCTTGACATAACAATCAGCTCGGGCTGAAGTGCCTCGATAGTCTGGGGGGTTTCGACTTCGTTGACAGATAGATCATTGTAGACAAGTGTCTTGGATAGATTAACCATGATTGAATCAACATCGTGATCAAATGACGAAATGAATAGATCATGATAACCAAGATCAAAAAAATCAAGGTGTTCATCGGCATCCTCATGATTTAATGATTCAGGCAGAGGGATAGATGAGAAGAAAAGATGTTCACCCTCTGTGTTTTCAAGAAATATAGATGACAGATTGGACAGATTTTCTGAGGAAGATGTGTCCTCTCTGCACTGTAATGACAGATTGACATCTGAGGTGTCCTGTGGATGATCGGAAGTAGAAACATCCGGAAATGGGTTTCTACAAGGGAAATCAGCAGTGGCAGAATCACAAGGGATGTTAGGATGAAGTGGATGAGGCACGACTGGAAGGGAGTCATCCTTCACCGCGAGCTCTTCTTTAGATTCCCGCACACACTGATCATGAATGATGGTGCAGGTTGGCTACATAACACCAACTTCGTTAATAGCTTGATCCTCGTTCACAACAGGTTAGGAGTCTGGAATGGAAGAACACATTACAATACAATCTGAAGGATCAACAGAACGCGAGGACAAAGGTCAAGGGAACAAATCCATGTGACAACCAACAAGCTTGCAAGCCAAATCTACACAGATATCAAGAGCAGGTGGGGTAGGAGGATGTGACAGTTCAACATATGTGTGTGCATGATCTCCCACATCACTCTGCAGTGGTGGAGCTATTTGATGAGGTAAAGGTAGACAGTCACTTGTGATAGTAACTATGCCTACTGTGATTGCACAGTTCCATCACTGGAGTATGCACGGGATTCGAGTGATTTCAAGAATTGTGGATTTCATGATAAGTGAAGAAGATACTCAAATATCCCATCGAGAAATTCCCAATCAATTTCATCTTCAGGGAATCGATATGCAAGATTACAAAAGCATGTGTAAAACTGATCAACGGATTCATTGGGTGCTTTTTGTAATTTCAGAATTTCTTGATCAAGTGCTTTCTAGTTAAAGTGATTGAAAGCATGGTCCATCTCTACAACCAGATGAGCAAGAGAATGAATAGATTTTTCAGGCAGCATGGCACACTAGTGCATTGGGTGCCCTTGAAGCGTGTAGATGAACAATGCACAACTCATGTATTCTTCAAAGAATCCATGTCTTTTGCATGAGCCTACAATGCCGATCGTGTGCCTTACCAAGTCTACATAGCCTCCACCATCAAATGTTTTATGAGACAAATTATCCGAGATCTTTTTCGAGATGATGAAATCGTTTCCATACGACAGACATTCCAGAATAACAACTCAATAGTGAGTCATGATAGATGTGTAGAGATTCAAAACAGATGTGAGGACTCATCTTATCATCTAGCTCTCTTTTTAGCGCCAGCATGTTGACGATGCTGGACCCGCCAACATGTAAGGGGATCTCCTCGGTAAGAAGTCCTAATTAGACCTTAGACCATTTGGTGTAGGAGTCCTAGCAGTTGGTTGTATAGCAATGCCTTCACCACGATTTCACTCAGAGGAAAGTAAGATAACTCTGTTGGTAGAAAGGGTGTGACCGTTTCGGTGAGTCAAGGAAGGTGCATGAGAGGTTCTAACACATGTGGGTTGAGGTGAGTGCGCCCCTTGGTAACCTATAACAGTACTCGGATAGGAAGGGAACACACGAGCGAAGATGCATCACAAGCCAGAAAGAAAATCATCTAGCAATCCAAAGTGATGGTTAAACCAATAAACACATTTAAGAAAGATTCATACATGCTCATACAGAATAATCCATACATGCGTGCGTAAGAAAGCAAATACCTATGCCATTTAGAGTAAACAAGGAAACTGGAATACAATAAAACATATGCATGAAACATGCTGGCTCTTCTTATATAAATAAGTGTAAGTTCCAGTCACACAATACATCCATGTACACCCACTAACCCCAATAGTGGAACGTTACATCCACATCTGCCTGCTCCTCCAAAGAGATGTACTAGCTCCGTGCAGTGGAGAAGCCAAGTCGCGTTACAATATTGTCCAAGATCTCTCCAAGATAGTCTTATCGGAAGCTTGGCTGACCAAAAGCCTCTATAATGAGTTATGAGGTTCTATTTATAGCAAAGGATGGGGTGACCCTTGACATTCCCCTTTGTGACAATTCATCTACCCTCGTGACTCTTCATCTACTCTATGATTGTGTTGCATCCAAATATTGACACTTGAACTTCCACTTGACATGACGTTACATTACAATGCACATGGTGCTCATGTGAGATGAAATGGCTTGAGAAAGCCGTGCAAGATATCACTGACACTCGGTTTGTTGAGGTGAGACCAACTCTTTGACATGCTTGTGATGGTGAAGGTGGTGAGCTGATGCCAAGCTTGGTCATCTGTGATGGTGTGTATGCACCCCATGGTGACATCTTGCTGAAGCGAATTCTTACCTCCATTGCAACCGGTGCATTGGTTCGGCTCCTTCATCCAACTCATCTGCTAACATGCACGTTCTTGGGTGCGGCTGAACTGACAACACAATGATGCATAATGTCCGTGCTGATCTTCAAGTGTGTGATGTTTAGCTCCAGTTGGACTTGCTTCTTGTCTTCGCCTTGGTGAGTGTGCTGAATGGGTTGGATCGCATGCATGCGCACAATGACATGCATGCTGCTGAATCCCTTGCATGTGATCAAAAACACTGCTAACTATTTCTGCTTTGTGATAGCCCCTGGGATGGATATTTAACATGTACGGGCGCAGTTTCATCTGTGAGTGCATGTTGCGCCCACTGTTGTTCCTGTTCCTGTTGCAACTCATTTGTCTATCTGTGCAACTTCATGTTCTTCCATGAGTTGCTGCTTCAACACATGCAACTCCTTCTTTGCTCCATTCTCTATCTTCACGTGATATTCATGTCATGCCGTTACCTCATATCCTGAGTCTCCAAAATTTATTTCATCATCAGTGGATTTGCTTGAGCTCGCAACTTTGTTCCGCCTCTGTGTTGTCAACAACCTTCCTCTTGTATTCATTGTGTTCATTGCATTCATTGCATTTGGTATGTTGCCTTCAGCTGCTGTTCATGATGCTTCTTGGTGTGATGATGTCGTTGTCATATCTTGATGTCATTGTCTAAGGACAACTTGATATCTTCGTCTTATCATCGACTACATCTCTAGGTGTGCTTTGAACGATATCTTCGTCTCTGCTCTCTTGGAAACCATTGTACCTGCATTGCTGGGAGGTAGATGAACACTTGCAATACTTGGATACATGGCAACATTCATGGCAAGAAATATGTTCATCAAAAACCAAAATGAACTTGAGAAATGACTTGCAACATACCTTTGTGACTCATCATGAAGGTTGTGCAATTTCGGCCGGGAGGTCGGGAGACTGACTGCCAAGACTGCACAAGGCACAATCTGGGCTTCTGGGAGACTGAATAACTACTAGAACTATGCAATGCATAGTTCAGTCTGGGTGTTGACTATTGGAATTGCGTAATGCGCAATATCAGATGGAAATGGCTGCAGGCTCAGTGGCTGTATTGCGCAATTTTTTGGGCTAGCAATCACTGTCCCTCAGAAATGTGTAAAAAAGTCTTGAAGGAAATTCATTGGGCAGAAATGCACATTTCCTGAGAGGAATACAGAGCCTTCCCTCTAAGGATTGCACAATGTTGTCTTGGTGAGGCAGAGTCCAGGCCAAGGCTGCCCAGACTCGCCGACGGGCAACTGAAAGCAAATATGGAAGTGAATGCATGGCGACACTAAGTGAAAGCAAAAGTAATTGATCGTGCGTGCAAAAATTGAATGGAATATTCAATAAATATTTCAACATGCATGTGGGTGAAGTGAGTCGCCAATCGATGACCGTCGTGCAAAACAGTTTCATGCATGCGATAACAGTGAGATAGCAATGAAAACTGAAATGGTTCTAGTACAAGCTATTATGTATCAAAACGATAGAAAGTGTTCACTGAAATGAAGCAGACCATGCTCATATGAAGCAAAATGAAAAAAGCACCTAGAAATGCAACACAAGTCATGGAAAGCGGGCTTACCCCAAAATAACTGAGTTGAATGTGCCGACAACTCCTAGATGTGATGTGGGATGTTAAAGCTGCAAGGTTGATGTGAGGAATGAGCTCTGCAATTTCCTTTGATAAGTTTTGATAACATCGAGGTTGTGACGCGCATGCCACAAATCTAGGGAAAGCGACAATTGGTGGGAGGTTTACGAAATGTTCCTTGCATGTAACCTTTGATTGCCAAAAATAGATCCCTGAAACAAGGTATGCCTTGCATGCTACCTTGGGAGAAGCAAGCCATGCATGCAAGTCAATTTTTCTTGGTCCCGGAGGGAACTGGTCAACTCAGCTGCACATGAAAGAGACTGCTCGACTGCTAGGAGAAGATGCGCATTTCTGGCTGGGAGCTGGGCTAACTACCTAGGAGATTTGCGCAATTTATGCATAGAGCAACTAACTGCTGCCCAGATTTGTGCAAATTCTAGACTGAGTAGCCCTGCTAGGGAAAATTGTGCAATTTTCACTGTGAGTGTTGACTGCCAGAATTGTGCAATTCGGGAGTTCAACAGGCTGCTAGTCAGGATTGCACAATTTTTGGAGGAAAGGCTGGTTGCCCTTTAGAATTTGATAATTTCTTGGGGGAGCTGCTATGAAGCTTGGAAGGGAGGATCCAAAACAAAGCTAAGGAAAAATTTTGGAGTGTGGTTGTAGATGCTACAACACATGGCTAACTCATGGATGAAAGTGATGGATGGTTATTTCCCTATGTAGAATTCATAAACATGAAGATTCCTAGATAACGAAAATAAGTTCATGACATCACGAGGAGGAATTCTTCAAGCAACTGATTGTCCCATCATCTCCACCTGAGGAGCTGTTGTAGGTCCTTAATTAGGAGGGAGGGTGGAAACAAGTTTCTTACTTGGAAGAAACTTGGAAATTCCTAAGCCAAGAGGGAGCTTAGGTACATTCCTTCTGCAGGAATGAGTACATTCCTTTATTGGAATAGATATGTCCTCCCTAATTAAGAGGGAGATATAGACACATCATTCTTCTCTTCACTTGGGAAGATAGAATGGAGGATTGGGTCATCCCTTGGCATCAAATTCTCTTTGAGTATGAGATAGGGAATCCAAGATAAGAGTAGTCGTAGAGGGCCGATATTCTTTAAGGACTAGGAATATAAGATAAGGATAGTCCTCATGCAACAGACCCTGATAACCTAGGTGGGGTATGTTCCGGGAGAGACAATGATGAGAGTGTCTATCATTGGTCTCACCAGCATTGAGCTCAGATCTTGTGGAGAGATATCTTTTTTAGTCAAGACCTTGCTATGTGACAATGTTGGTTGATATGATGCTATACATATGGGTTACCAATCCGATTCTTCTTATGAGAAATTCTTTAGATTGAGAATGACCAAGTACCATTATGAATACCTACCTAGCTAAGAGGGAGTGTTTAAAAGTGTAACTAGGTTCGGTCTTCATAATGACATGTAATTGTGCTTTTTGTAAATGATGTAAAGAAGAAAAATAAAATTATTATTATGCTTGCTTCATGGGTTTCATGAGCAAGAGATTTTATTTTTAGATGGCTCCCATTGAGAGCCTTTAGGATTTGTCATTAAAGTAAAAAAGAGTCAATGTCATGTATGAATAACCCTTCTTGGGCATATTACAAATGTATATGAGTCAATAGTATGGTATAGTAGCCCTCCAAGACAAGCAAAAAGTTCTCGTCATCAAGTTGGCCTCAAGTTGAAGTAAAGAACTCATGTCGGGTTCATCTAATGAAGACACACCTATTCAGATGCACATGTCAACTTATTTACATAGGAAAAACTACTATATCTATGGGGATGGAGTCTTCACATTTTCACAGTGAAGAAGTTCGCATATCTCTCTAAGATTTCAGATGACAATTATAGAGGTAAGTTCGGATAGGAGTGTAGAGACTATTTCGATGAAGGAGTTTAGATAAGGGTACTAAATTTCAAAAGATAAATTCGGTGCTATCTCACAATCAAGGGTGAAACTCTGTCTTAGTACAACAAGGAGAAATTTGGTGACATTGTAGTGATCAAGGTTTGATATTATCATAAGAAGGGCCTATCTCTGTTTCGGTGTAATTGTAGAGGTCACAGTGCGGATTGGAGCAAATAACTTAGACAAGATTTCGGTGATACCAAAGTGACATCCCCTCACTATCTCGGTGCTATATCATAGTAATGATTTTGGT
Organism: Pinus taeda; assembly: GCA_000404065.3. Taxonomy (NCBI): domain Eukaryota; kingdom Viridiplantae; phylum Streptophyta; class Pinopsida; order Pinales; family Pinaceae; genus Pinus; species Pinus taeda. Next base: position 95,932 of record APFE030738565.1, on the reverse strand, counting down.
GTAATATTTGTATTACAACAAAGATAATTTGGTGCTACCACAACAAAGAGAATTTGGTGCTAACACAGGAAGAAGGTCACAAGTGTGTGACAGGGTCTTGGTGCTATTACATGAAGAAGGTCTCAGTACTATTACATGAAGAAGGTCTCGATGTGAAGAAGGTCGAAGTGGAATAGAAGTCAAGAAGAAGGTTGACTATCAAGAGAACTTGTGCCTTGGTCTTGGAGTGGAAAATAGGTCAAGGGTATTGGTCTTAGTATTCATCAATTGGAATCTCTATCGGAAGAATTTGTGCGGGTTTTCCTCTCAAAGAGTGAGAAGTTTTGGTCGTGGCTCATAGCCTACATTATTTGTCTCTTGTCTTTTTATGTTCATGCATTGGTAGATGCTTGATGAAGAAGAACATTAATAAATTAAGTGAATAAGGTCCTAATATAAAGTTATAAGAAGCACTCACAAGTAGATACTAATTAAAGAGAAATCACCTAACTATTAATGCCCTAGATTTCTCAACACATCTGCCATGAGCGCTCTCCACCCCATATCTGGAATTGATGGAGGGCTCTCATGTGACCTGGACCTTTCCAATTGAGAGCTATAATGGTCCCGCAAATATTTTTAATGTAGTCTCGCCTTTGAGGTAACTCTAGATTTGTTAAAGGTACCCTCACCGAACAAGCGAACCATCCTGTTAATAAGTTCATCTTTTAACTTGGAAATTTGGGATTTCTAGTTTGTGCAAATGGTCGGCCCAAACATTTCCAATATTGTGTCATATAAATGCCTATAAAATACATATTTCATGCAAAACGATATTGTCATTAGTTTAAAATAATCACAGACTATACGTTAATTTCATTTAGGTTGTACTTAATAATTAAAACACTTCTTAAATACTTGGAAGTTTCTCTATTTTCATGGGGATATTGTCATGATTGACCAAAAACATGATCAATAGTGATCCTGTGTTAGTAACATGAAAGATACAGGAAATCTCACTTCAAATTTTGCAATCGGATCATGGTTTGCATCCACAACATCATGCGTAGATCCTGACGTAGGTTGTTTAGGGGGTGTAGATCCTATTGTGGGTGGTTGAGCTAGTGTACCAGTCTCAATGACTGGTGCCTCGCTCATAGGTGGAGAATCAATGCCTCTACCAACATCGAGCCCCATATTCGTAGCATGAGGATTGTACTCTACCAAAAACTCTAGTAAAATAAAGAGTTTTTTTTTTTTTTTTTTTTTTAATAAAGCATGAGATAACTAAATCATAAACAAATAAATGGGATAATTAAATGAGTTTCTCATCCCATACCAACGAAATTGTTGCACCAATGTTCTAATTTCTCCTTTTATTACATCTGTCTGATGTTCAATTAGAACTAAAGAATTAAGTTTCTTGTTTGCTTTCATTTTAAGCTTCTTTATTGTTTTGATTGGATCAGAGGACATAGATATTGCTTCATCAGTAACCTCTTCCTCACGAGCATTTTTTGACTGCTCTAAGGTTGGTGCCTTCCCCTTATCACCCTATTTATCAAATAAGTGTAATTTTCAATTCATCCACAATTAATCATCATTATATTAATAAGAAAACCACTACTGACATATGTCTAAATTTATATAGATACTTCACGTTATATCATGACAAATATAAAAAGGTTCTAAATTTATAAAAAATTCATCATCTTGGAAGGTTCTTGCAAGAGGCATTATGACAGGATCAATATATATTCCATATTGTATAGAAACAATACTTTGAAAATGATGAAGGAATGAATTTGCTCAAGTTAGTCATATGCATAGTGAATCTTTCATTTAGTTATATGATGCCTAAAAATATGAATTTGACTTACTCTATAATGGATAAAATACTAGTTGTGTATATATATATATATATATATATCTTGTGGTTATATTATTTTACATACAACTACATTGAAGTTTACCTGATGTGAGGTTGGTGCCCTTTGACCTTGATCAACCTGACACAATATTCTAACCATGATGTATTAAAATGTTTCCTCAAGTTACAAGATGTCTAACAATATATTGTACTAAATGACAATCATAACATACAATATACATTGCCTAAAAGTTGGGTAAAATTGAATACTTATCGCCCCCTTAATAGAAAAATTTGTATTTATTCTATTCAAATTGTAATCATTGAGAAACTCTTCACTTACAACTATTGATTTAATGGCACATACGAATATACAATTTCCTTCATGTCCCTTGAATATGCAATTGGGTTGCTTATTTGTGGTGACGGGTCGTGTACTATTTATAAACTCTGCAATATTCCTTGCTACTTTTGGCCTTCCATCGATATACATAGTTGCGTCTTTATTTTCATCATTGTCTTTTAGTTTTATATAATTTGGGGCCACTCCATACCTTCACATACTTTTAGTATATTTGACTAGCCATACCCAATCATTGTAGTTGTAACATGGTTTGACATACTCCATCAATTCAGTTAATCCTCTGTAACATACCTTGAAGCCATCCATGGAAAATAGCCCCAAACCATGTAATGATGATGGGTCAATGTGGTATATCCATTCATTGACAAAAAATCAATGATTGTTTCTGGAAGATCCTTGGGTTCCTATTTTTTCACTAGATGTTTGTACCTCAAGGGCACCTCGATGTCATCTATGCTCTCATTATCATAAGAACATGACCCCGCTTGAGCGAGAAAAATTTGCATGCGTCTATGGAATTTTCTTCTAATCTTTTCACCTCTAGTTGATCTTCACTTGCTAGACGATGTAGCAGAGGTTTGGTAAATTTATTATATCCTACCTAAACTTCCACCATTTGACGAAGATAGATTTGACAAATGCATGTTTGGTTGAACATCCTATAACACTCCATCAAATGAGAGAAACTGTTAGCGAGTGTCATAAGGGATGTTGAAAAACTTTTTAATGAAACCACAAGAACATTATATTAGTACAAGTTAGTTACAAGGAAGTTATTTGTGTTTAAAATTTTCAAGTAATATTTAAAAATTTGAGAACTTGAGAACCTATTCATCCTAACCAATGAACTCACTCAATAACTTGAGAACTCAACATAATTTGATAGCATTTAATATTCCATTGCAAAAAATTACCCACATACTTCGATATGTTAAAGAACATAACTAGTTTCAGTCTTCATAATTGTCATTTAACTCATGTCATGATGTAATTCTTATGTATCTATCAAAAGAAGAAAGAAAATGCTTTTTGTAAAGCATGGGTTTCGTGCTGAAGTCACTTTGTCATTAGGTAAAGCATCCATTGAATTCTCCTAGGGTTTTTCATGAGTCAAGAGTCCTTGTCATATTGTAAAAGATCCTTTCGGGAATTTGTATCAAAGAAAGAAAAATTATTTTGAAATTAGAAATGTCTAGAAGGCTCCCAAGACCAAGTTGACTAGCGAAGGAAAAGTTGGCCTAGAGAGGGCTAATGGAGCCTCTTGGAAAAGTTATATAAAGATGGATTATTGAATTAGTAAGAGACACATCAAGATTTAAAAAGTTTGTAATTTTTCTTCTAATGTTCACATCTGTGAATACCCTAGGGTTTATAGGGTTTCCTCGGGTCTAAAATTGCAAGAGGTGTTGTAGGTTTCCTTGGTGAGAACGATAGTCTAGAAGAGCCCTCATCTTGAAGACATTTTGTTTCGCTTCCCTTGGAGATCTTGTTTCATTGCACTTGGAAAACTGAACAATGTCATCATGCAACATATATCATGAGCCATAATTCTCTTGCTGTCATCGTGTATCAAATGAAACTTTGTCCCAAATTGAGTGAGAAACTCAAAATGCAAACATAATTGGTGTTGCTCTTATGACTTAGTTGACTCAACACGCTCCCGTATGTTGGGAAATGTAACTAGTTTCGGGCCTTCATAATTGTGATTTGTCTCATGTCATGATGTAATTATTATATATTGATCAAAAGAAGAAACAAAATTGTAAAAAGAAAAAATTATAAAGCATGGGTTTCATGCTTGAGTCTTTGGTCAATAAGTCATGCATCCATTGCATGCTTATAGGATTTTCTTGAGTCAAAAGGTCATTGTAATTATGTAAAGACCCATTTGGGCACTTGTATCAAATAAAGAAAATCATTTTATATTTTGGAAAAATGTTTATAGTGCTCCCAAGAACATGTCATCTAGCTAGTTGAAGTTAGCCTCACATTGGGCTTAAAGAGCCCTTGGAAGGCTATATAAAGTACAAATTCAACCTCCTTTGAGAGACATCACACATGCAATTCAATTAAGAGCAAGTCTACTTATAATAAGATATGTGAAGTACAAAGAAGGAGATACGAGTTTAGTTGAGGAGCAATCTGCCCTAGAAGATATTGAAGGTCTGTAACATGCAAAGTTCCTATTGAAAATTGTAACTAGCATTGGTATTCATAATTGTATTTGGCTCATGAAATGATGTATATCTTATGTACTTATCAAAAGAAAAGAAAATTATTGTAAAATAAAATATATTTATTGAAGCATGGGTTTCATGCTTAGAGTTTTTGGTTTCGAGGTCTAAGCACCCATTGAGTGCTCTAGGGTTTTTGTCTTAAGTCAAAGTTTATGTCATGATGTAATAGACTCGACTGGGCTCTTGTATCAAGAAATAAAATATTATTTTGATGTTTAGAAAATACCCCATGAGCAAGTCAGCCATCCATGATATTGTTGGCCTAGAGAGGCCCACTCTAGCCCTTGTGAAGGCTAGAAATAACAGGACTTTTACTTCCTCTAGTGACACACATCTTAGCATTTGATATACGATAGAAAAGTAGTGTGAGGAGGCTAGAAGAGAAGAAATCACCCTAGCAAAGAAAATAAGAATCTCAGTAAAAGAAAGAATTCTAATCTGCTACTATTATTGACCCACTCGTGTGAGTTTCTGTGATTCTTGGGTTACTGCAAGTTAGATTTTTTGGAAGCTGAAGTTCTAGACCTTATTGATGAAGCTTAAATTTAGAGAAGTTACATTAAGTTCAACTTTTTTGACTCGTTGAATATCCTTTTTTTTTTAAAGGAAGATTGTTTGGTGGCTGGCTTGGTCTTGGGAAGTCTTTGTTTATCTTGTTTGGTGGTTGGCCTTGTCTTCAGAAGTCTTTGTCTGGATTGTTTGGTGGTTTGCCTTGTCTTGGGAAGTCTTTGTCTGGATTGTTTGGTGGTTGGCTTGGTCTTGGCAAGTCTTTGTTTATCTTGTTTGGTGGTTGGCTTGAATATCCTTTTTTTTTTAAAGGAAGATTGTTTGGTGGCTGGCTTGGTCTTGGGAAGTCTTTGTTTATCTTGTTTGGTGGTTGGCCTTGTCTTGGGAAGTCTTTGTCTGGATTGTTTGGTGGTTGGCTTGGTCTTGGGAAGGTCTCATGATGATTCAAACTCCTAATGCTTTATCTCCTAATAAGGAGAGCAATTGATTGAGCGTGTTTAAAATTTTCTATCTTTAAAATTAATAACACATAAAACATGATCAAATTCTATCCAATTTTTCATTAAAATTATTGTTTTTTATTGCCACAATTTGAATGTTTATGTGATGCTAGAAAGCAATTATCATTTCCCTTGTGCATGTGTACCTAATACTGAGATAGAATAGGTGAGGAGAATTGATAGTCATATTAAAATTAAATCTATTATACGTTCTCTTACTTATGGCTTCTTTTCCTTTTGGTTACAAAGCAAATGCCTAGTAGCCTAAGCTTTTTGTGGGCATGATCCTCATACTCATTTTACAGAGGTTCTTGCCCTATATGATTTTATTGTGGGTATTATTTTATCATCCCGAGTTGGTTAGTCAAGAGTGATATAAGTTTATAATTGATTTTTTTTTGCTTTTTGGATTTGAACTTTGTAACAACTACAAACCCATATTGGGTTTCTTTCTCTGTGTCACATAAATTATTTTAATTGACCTGCTTTTTTTAAATTGTTTTGTAAAGGGTTGGGTACTTAAAGTAGATTTACTTGGCAGAGGGAATTATTTGATCTTTCTTTACTTGGATATTCTTTAATAATAACTTACTCTCTCTCTTACTTTCTCTCTCTATCTTCTATCTTCTATGTTTTTATGTAGGAAACATCATTACACTATATCTATAACTATCTCTATCTTCCAGCTTCTATATTCTTATGTAGGAAACATCATTACACTATATCTATAACTGTCTCTATCTTCCAGCTTCTATATTCTTATGTAGGAAACATCATTACACTATACATATAGTTATCTATTTGATGAAATCAAAGGTTTTTGATTTATGCAAAATAAACCTTAGTTGTGTTTTTATCTGGCCCTTAGAGTTCGTTGGTATTTTGATGATTTAGATGCAATGCTTTAGAAATTCATAGGCATTTATTTTGGTAATAAAACTATTTTAACATTTATTTATTTATTTTTATTTATTTTGAATTTTTTTCATCATTTAAAGCTAATGTTGAAGGGAACTCCATAGCTATTTACAAAATATATTTGTAACCTACTTTGACAAGTTGATTGTATACTAAAGGAATTTTTGTGTGCTATTTTTTGTGTCTATTTTGAAAATATATAGGGAAATCAACACATGCAACTCTAGAGACACCCCCCTAAGGTTGACAAGCACCAACCCAAATGAAGAGAAAAATTTGCATGAGACATTATTTGACAGATTCTTCTAAATGTTACGCTAAATTTTCCACCACATGTTCATCAAGTTACTCAGTTTTCTAGGGAGTGTATTTATGTGCCAAGAAATGACAATGTAGGAGATTGGGGAGAAGTCGTCAATTCTACGCAACATTTTGGTTCACCATTACAAATTCTATGCTAACAAGTATCTTACTATAAATGAAAAAACTCATTTGTTACACCGAACCAATGGACCCTACACAAAATTCAATATGTGTGTAAAACAAGTAGATTAATAAGCTAAAGCAACCTATTTGTAGATGAAAGAAGGATAGAAAACAAGCTACAAAGGATAACCTAAGGATAATTTTATTGCCACGTGCATAGATCATACTATTACACTAGAGATCCCCCCATTTTGCATCACGGTTAACATCATAAAGCACACCATTCAATAGTGGATGGAGAAAGCAAAGCCCAACCTCACAAAAGTGTTGAAATCCTAGAGACACACACCAAAAGGAACCAGGAGAAACGCGAGTGTGAAGAGACCATGAAAGTCACATGAGAAAAGGTCATGTACATCAAAATAATCTCTCAAATCTAAATAGAATAGGTAAAGAACTAGTGGTGAATCAAAATGGATTAGATTGGGTGAGAATGAATCACTGAGGAAAGAAGGTGCCATGGACCATTGTAGAAACTCCTAAAAAATGCAACTTGTATCTTGCCAAAAATTTCACGGTGAAGGGAAAACCACCACATTTGAGCATGCTAATACATGTGAGATTATATGTGAAATACTAAAAGTATTTGAAGACTATGTGAAATTCCAAAAATCATGGGTAAACGTTGATTAAAATTTGTAAAACCTTGGTTCAATGTTGAGCTCTTTCATGACTCTTTCTTATGGGTATGTGGGAAAAAAGGACCCCCCAATAGAAAGAAGTTGATACAAGTTGTTAACATATGCGATATAAATATGTAAACCAATGATACCTTTTAATATGGCTATGCATAGGAAAGTAAAGATAATAGAATGTTGTTTATGCCCATGAACGCACCCAAGCAAGCTTGTGTAATATAAAAGAGTTAAGGTCTGTGAGCCAGTTCTATGAAGGGTTGAAGAAAGGCCTTCTTTAAAAAAAAAAATAGCAAACAAACGTAACAATGATCTCTTTATCCTCACCATAGAAAAACCCCAAGAGGGACTACACCTAATAGAATAGGAACCTGACATTAGGGTTTCAAGCTTACAGTGATGGATATGTGTTAATTAAAATTTGCAAAACCTTGGCTCAATGTTGAGCCCTATAATGACTCTTTCTTTTAGGTATGTAGGAACAAAGGACCCCCCAATGGAAAGAAGTTGAGACAAGTTGTTAACATATGTGATATAAATATGCAAACCATGATCCCTTTTAATATGGTTATGCCTAGGAAAGTAAAGATAATAGAATGATGTTTGTGCCCATGCACGTACCCAGTCAAACTTGTGCAATATCAAAGGGTTAAGGTTTGTGAGTCGGTTCTATGAAAGGTTGGCGAAAGGTATTCTTTTAAAAAAAATAGCACCTAGAAGTAACACTGATCTCTTTATTCTAAGCCATAGAAAAACCCTGAGAGGGACTGCACCTGGAAAGGAGTAGAGGAACCCGACATTAGGGTTTCAATTTCACTGCCATATTGAAGATAGGTGTCCAATGCTGCACCAGCTGCTCACACCTACTTGATTTCCCTCATGCCCTGCTTGAATGCCCTCGACTCGCCTTGTTGAATGCCCTTATGCCCTACTCGAATGCCCTTAAGTCGCCTTGTTTGCAATATTCCTAATTGGAATTTAACAACTAATACCAAGCAATGGACTAGGAATAATAAATAAACTAAAACTCATACGCAATAATTAAAACATCAAAATGTCTAGTAACACAATTTGAGCCATTTTATTTAATTTTATGATAAAAGTGTACATAAAATGAGCTGAAGTTTTGGAACATGGGCTTGCTATGCAAGTTATGCAAACCCCATGTAGTACAACTCTAATATGGAGGAAATACTGGCCCAAACTAGTATTGCACACTACCCAGAAAATTACTACTACTCCTTCTGGAATGGAACTGAAGATTCTACCCTGAAGAATGCTTAGATCACCCTAAAATTGTAGTGATAGAATCCCGTCCAAAACCCCAAAATAAACATAAAGGGTTTGGACCAAATCCAAGCCAAAACTGAGCCCAACAAGTGATGCAGAATCCCCAGTTAACTATTAATTCTGCCTGCTATAAGAATGAGTATTTCATGACTGAATATTTCTTGTAAAATTCTATAAAATTAGCTGGAGGCTCCTCTTAATAAACCCACAAAACCAAGAAATGGTTTGGGCTGAATCCTATGTACACTGGTGACCCCAAGAAATGTGTATGGTTCTAACTAGTTGGAAAAATGCCCTGTAGAAAGAATTCTATTGTAGAAGGCCAATAAATGACTAGAAAAATCTCCTCCAACCCTGACAAATCACTCTTCCAAGCCTTTTTATTTCTCCTTAGCTTGAACTCCCCAAATATCCTTGTCAAAATTCCTGTGTAGTAGCTGTCCAAAAACCCTTGAAATAGATAAAGTCCAAAATGCAGAACTCTCGACCCTGCAAATCACCAAGGAAAAACTTGCCCTCCCTATGGATAAATCTCTGCAATTCTCCTGCCAAAACTCCATTGTTTTCTAACTTCTCTTAGCCCATTCAAATTTCCTTTTGCATCCTAAGTGAAGCCCGCTCCAGCTGGAAATGGTCTGCAATGTAGCTCCTAGAGAAGTCGTGATATGGACTCCTTCTTACTCCCCTAGGGTGATACTTGAAGTTCACTGAAGGTAGAGGTGGAATTCCTGCTCAGATATTCCTTGTGCTAAACAATACGGTTGTCTTAGCTAAGCAGATCAAGGGAACTAATGTTGAAATTGTAAAATGACCAAAGATAATCCACAAAATGAGTCCATCATCCTTTTATAATTTCTCCTCATGCCTCTAGATTCCTTTTTTAATATTATTTTATTAGTGGGGACCATTTACACTAAGTCACTTTTTCTACCATTTAATAAAATAATAAGTTTCTGCTATTCTTCGATAAAAAAAATACTAGCCACCTTTCTCCAATAATATTTGCCCCTTTTTAATTAATGTTACTAAAATCAGCCAAAACTCCTTAGTGACTCTCATGCTCACAAAATTGGGGATATTACAGTCCTTTGTTCCAAAACTTGCTTGTCCTCAAGTAATGCTCTAACAAGCGCTCTCTTGCTGCTGATCAAACTGTCACTGCAAACAATACTGGGGTCCTAAATGTGCCACAGAGTCACCCTAAATATTTGCACTATCCTGTCATAAATGAATCACTCGATACAGGGTCCCATGCTAATCTAAAAAAGATGCCACCATGTCGATGTTGTGCCACTCTGATTACAATTGACTTCCCATTATGAGCATACCGTATCCTCCTCCCCTCGAACCCAGTGGTGAAATACTAACAAATGCCAAATACATCTTTCCCAGACATCTCCATGACGCTAAAGCCTACCCATCTAAAGCTCACCCTAAACCTATGAAACAACAGGAAATCCTACCTCACCATACGATAAAGGCCTCCACGAACCCCCATGTGTCAACCCAAGAGTGAACTAGGTCAATCTCTGCCACGACTCTGCTCATCATGAGAGAGAGTGATCTATCAACCAACTGAATCCTCAGATCCCATAGCCAGACCTGCTGTGACATAACTTTGAAATTTGTTGGAATCCATCCATGCCTCGTCTCTAGTGCCTACATGCAATCAATATATATGATCCATATATCATGAAATAATCTGATGCATGCTAAACTACCCTATGCTTGCCACTACATTGTATTGATGACCATTGGAAATTGCATGTGCTGAATAGCTACCCCCTGAATGTAGCCAATAGATGGGTTTCTGATACTCGCAATCGACTCAGTGTGTGTGCATCCATCCTTCTCTTGCCAACCATCACCACTAAGTCTTCCATCCACCCTCTCGATAATGTGCCAATACAATGTCTGGTGCCCAGACACCCACTGGAAAACTGCCTCAACCATTCATGGTATCCTCTGCTCATAAATGATCCCGACATGCCCTGTGGAAAGAGTGGCACATGTCTCCCCCATGACCATATCCCCAGGTGTAGGTTCATTGATGAACAATATTCCACCCTTGCAAAAGATCACATCATCTTCCAGCTTGTGGCTATCAACTCACGCACTGACCTTGCTCCTCCACTGGAGAATATCTATCGTGCCCCTGAGGAACTGAATCTCATAGCGCCATCTTAGGAAAATCCCTCAAGTCCTACTATCCACACTATGGATCTGGATTGAACACAACAAGGCTCCCCTCAACTGTATGTGGTGCCAACAAGTGGAAGATGTGTGTGTTCCAATGGGTATGATCAAGAACCCATGTGGATGCTCCTGACCTGTCCCGTGACCGATCCGCTCCCCTAACTTGGGTATGTCCACCCCAATGAAATGCCTAACATACTCATTAAGAAATCTCCCTGCTAGTATAACTCCCTCAGTCTGTAGTGCAACCCCGCACACTATTGCATATAACCATGTATCCTCGTGTCCCCTGGCATACAAATGCAACCAATCGCATATCTCTGTGCACCGCCAGACCCTGGGACATGCTACTAAATCATTCAGGATCAATTGGTATCCCTCCTATATCTATGTGTCCATCACTCTATGAGGGAATGCACTAAGATGTGAACCATTCCTCCTACACCATAATGCAACCCTACATGCCATTACACACCTCTATGCTCCTCCACATACTACTTTGCACCACTTCATACCCCTATACACCCCTAGATATCAAGGTCTAAGACTGAGTCCATAGGAAACATCTCACATCCTGTCAGGATTGCCATCTCTACTACCACTCCGTTGGTAAGCCCTCCACGATGTGAGCTATATCTCCTCATCTTCCCAGATAGACCTAAGTGGCCTAAATCCTCACATGCTAATGGGAATGATACTACTGTGCCTAGCCTCAATAACTCTTACATCTCATATGCCAATAAGAGAGCATTGTCTCCATACAATGCCCTGTCTGATAGCCTGTTGATGCCACCTCCTCCTACTAGCTTCTGCTAGAGTAAGCTAATCACCTTGTGACTCCATGCATAATTAATATGCCAAGTGAACTCATGAAATCTGTCTACTCCCCTATCAAACCATCCTATCACTAATGCTGAGTAGGGCTCTGATGGAGATCTAAAAATGTGTGTGCAACCAAACATCAGATCCATCACATAGCTACTATCATCACCTACCAGCCCTATGAAGTGATGGGAAATCCCACCTGGATCCCAAAAATAGTTTGGTCCTTGAGTCCCTCTGGTAATCCTTGGCCTCTGCTAAATTGTGGCCATGGATGTATCCAACCACCTAGTCTGCTCGATCGGGTACCATCTCAGTAAATCTTGCCATCCAATACCAAAGGAGGATCGAATGTATAATCCCCTATGGAAGGAACAAGCCCTTCAAGTTGATGCAGTGTCATACTCAACTCATGTCGCTCAGTCCTGCTAACTTGGCCATCCCCTCAGGTATGTCTAGACAACTCTTCCTCCCTCAACCCAATGCGTAAGGGTGGGATAATAACATTGTAGATCCCATCAGTGTGCCTCTAAAGAAAAATGTGCCGAAATCCTAATGTGTGGTCTCTATGTTTCCCCTCATCAATGTCTAGCCCAAAGGATGGCTTCACATCCTCCTCCATCGTGGACTCAACATGAGCCTTCAACTGCTCCTCCATAGACAACCCATCATGCAAGACATGCTCACCAATCAACTGTAGGTGACTGTCGTATGGAAACTCTCTCATAGATCTAGATGCCTATGTACCTATTGGCTCCTCATCAATAATGGAGATGTCTCCCGACACCTCATCAACCTGTGGTGCACTACTATCATCTGAGAAATCAGTCACAAACTGGGATACCTCATCAATGGTTACTTCAACAATGGATGGAATCTCATCAACGAGTGTATCCTCAACTGTCTCCTTACCAACCATGGCCCCTTGGAATACTCTCTCATCTTCTTCCTTAATCCTCCTCATCATCCCTGCATAATTCCAATGAATCCCCATTGATTTGTGCATGCCTCTTAGTTCACAAAAACACCAAAAAGAGAGGGACTCTTGAATGCCATGACCCAATGATTTGTATGCCCTCCAATTTGCTTCCAATAACTCCACATCAGTTGCAAACATGTCTTGCCATTTTGATGCATTACCCATAATTTTGGGCACAATGGATTTATTGTACAATTGAGAATGGTCCTAATTCCTAATTGTGCAATAAATCAACTACTCCCCCACATCAATCATCATTTTCTACATCCTAATCACCTTATTCAAGGTTACTTCTATGTTGTTTGATTCTAATCTTTCTTTAGATCCCATGAATTCTTAGCTTTTTATTCTAGTCTTCATAGAGTGAAGGGTTTCCCATAGGCTGAGCCAAGATTATGGCTCTGATACAACTATAGTATTCCTAATTGGAATTTAACAACTAATACCAAGTAATGCACTAGGAACAATAAATAAACTCAAACTCATACACAATAATTAAAACACCAAAATGTTGAGCAACACAATCTGAACCATTTTATTTAATTTTATGATAAAAGAGTACATAAAAAAAGATGAATTTTTGGAACTTGGGCTTTCGATGTAAGTTATCAAAACCCCATGTAGTACAACTCTGATTTGGAGGAAATATTGGCCCAAACTAGTACTGCGCACTACCCATAAAATCACTGCTACTGTTGCTTGAATGGAACTGAAGGTTCTACCCTTAAGAATGTTCAGATCACCCTAAAATTTTAGCCACAGACTCCCCTCCAAAACACCATAAATACCTAGAAAGGGTTTGTCGCAAATACAAGCCAAAGTTGAGCCCACCAAGTGATGTAGATTCCTTAGCTAACTATCAATTTACCCTGGTATAAGAATGAGGATTTCAGGACTGAATATTGCTCAAAAAATTCTATAGGATTGGTTGAAGACTCCTCTCAATAAACCCACAAAAACCCAGAAAGGGTTTAGGCTAAATCCAACGTGCCCCGGTGACCCAAGAAATGTATACGAATCTAACTAGTTGGAAAAATGCCCTATAGAAAGAATTCTGCTATAGAAGGCCAATCAGTTACTGGAAAAGTCTCCTCCAACATCAAAAAATCACTCCTCCAAGCATTTTTATTTCTCCTTAGCCCAAACTCCCCAAATCTCCCTGTTAAAATGTCTGCGCAGTAGCTGTCAAGAAACCCCTGAAATAGATAAACTAAACCCTACAAAACATATAAATATCACCCCTGCAAATCACCAAGGAAAAAATTTCCCTCCCTATGGATAAATCTCTGCAAATTCTCCGGTGAAAACTCCATTGTTTGCTAGCTTCTCTCAACCCCTTCAAATTTCCTTTCGCATCCTAAGTGAAGCACACTCTAGCTAGAAATGGTATGTAATGTAGCTCCTAGAGAATCCCTGAGATGGACTCCTTCTTACTCCCTTAGGGTGACACTTGAAGTTCACCGAAGATAGAGGTGGAATTCCCGCTCGGAAATTCCTTGCGCTGAACAACACAGTTGTCTTGGTTAAGCAGTTCAAAAGAATTAATGTTGAAATTATAAAATGACGAAAGATAATCCACAAAATGAGTCCATCATCCTTTTATAATTTCTCATCATTCCTCTAGACTCCTTTTTTAATATTATTTTATTGGTGGGGGCCATTTTCCACTAAGTCACTTTTGTTACCATTTAATAAAATAATAATTTTCCGCTACTCTTTGATAAAATAATACTAGCCACCTTTCTCCAATAATATTTTCCCCTTTTTAATTAATATTACTAAATTTGGGCAAAACTCCTTAGTGACTCTCATGCTCACAAAATTGGGGATATTACATTGTTGAACGCCCTTATGCCCTGCTCAAATGCAAGAGTAAAATAATACTAGCCACCTTTCTCCAATAATATTTCCCCTTTTTAATTAATATTACTAAATCTGGGCAAAACTCCTTAGTGACTCTCATGCTCACAAAATTAGGGATATTACATTGTTGAACACCCTTATGCCCTACTCAAATGCCCTCGTTCCCACTGCTCAAATGCTCTCGTGGCCTGCTCGAATGCCCTCGTGTTGCCTTGTCGAATGTTGTTATGCCCTACTCACTCTGTGAACCTGACATTTTCGATTATACCCTGCTCGCTTTGTGAACCTAGCCTTTTCAATTATTCGATTATTACTGCTCTAATATATAATCTATTATATAATATTATATATTATATGTAATAATATAATAATATTATATATAAAATATATAATATATATTATTACATACAATGTCATCCAAGTCATCACTGATAATGCTGCTAATTGTAAGGCAGCAGGAGCAATTATTGAGGATAAATACCCCAACATATTTTGGTCTGGATGTTTGGTTCACACATTGAACCTTCTTATGCATGATGTTGTCAAGAACAAAAATGCACAATACAAATGGATTGGTGATTTGTACAAGAAAGGCAAACAAATGATAAAATTTATTACAAATCATAGCAATACCCATGGCCTTTTCCGCAGTCACTCCAGATTGGAGTTGTTGAAGATTCCGAAGACTAGATTTGGTAGCTATTACCTCACCTTCAGGCGCCTTTTGAAGGTAAGAGAGTCATTGGCTAGCATGGTGATAAAAAAAATTCTAAAAATATTTAAAAAATGATCCTAGATTAAACTATGTCACACTTGCATAGGTGAGACACAAATTTTCACAAAAACACATGAAAAGTTCGTCATATCCATTCTTAGAAAAATTAAGAAATTTATAGAATGTAGTGAACATGATTAATCTTAATTAAGATTAATGAATTATCTCTAAATTAATTTATAGTGGTCAAACAAACTTAGATGAGTGGATCGGCTTGGTGGGGAAGTCCCGGGAAGTTGCTCAGGTAAATTTCAATACTATGCCTCCACCTGTTCGTCAATTGATTTCTAGTTGGGAAATGGAGCTTAAGAAACAAGCTGAGAATTATGATATTGACCTGGATGAATGGAAGAATATAGTCCTCACTCTCATGGAAGATACACTCAGTACCAGCAAACAATTTATCTCTAGTGGTAAAAGTAATAGGATCCAGTTCAGTTGGGCCACCCAAACAAGAGTTTGAGTTGCAGGAAATTCACAGATAATTTCAATTGATTTAACACCAAATTCAGTTGCAAAATTTTCACCTCAGCTGAATTGAGAAGCACATCCCTTGTCTCCTTCATACAAATTTGTCGAGTTCTAGTGCCAAATATTCAGTGCCTATTGATTCCTCTGATGAGTAATAGTTTGTTTAGCATGGTCTTGATTTTTGAAAATTTTGTGTAGCTCATATAACATGTTTACAATCTTTATGCTTATGTTATAGTTATATAGATATAAGGAGAAACAAGGATATTCAGACTTACATGGCACTACTGGACAATTTGAGAGCCTTTAAATTTTGGATGGCTTTCAATGCGGTTAGATGGCTAACATACTCAATTTCCCAGTGGGCGGGTTGAGGTCATCTAACATAGTTGAATGTGTATGTAAACTCTTTCTTATTTTTGAAAAGGAATAGAAAGGATCTTCCAAGCTTACAAAAAAAAGCTTAGATGAGTGGGTCGAAAAAATCGTAGACGACTTTTATGAGGAGCATGCAAAAGAAGAAAGGCATCCCTTGATGATGTTAAAATAAGATTTTATAAAAAATTGTATGACTAGTTCCTCTACATAGTACCCACTTTAATTCACAAATTGTTGACTGGCCAAGGCATTTGGAACGTTTTTGAACCCCAATCTCCACTAACAAGACTAAATAGTAGCTAATAGATAAAATGTCAATCTAGGTGGGAATATTTTTTGAATGCTAGTTGAAAAATTGCTCAAGAAGCTTAGGAATACTTATAGAAATGAATGGCTAATTGTGGTACCTTTCTCAGTTAGTAAAAGTAATTCTGGCTTTGTGGTGGGGGGTGAAAATTTGTGAGAATGCCTAAATAGAGTAACCTTAGTTGATACACATTGAAGAGTCATTATGCTGAGGAAAATGAGGAAGTCAACTACAAGAGAGTGAGAGTATGAACTAGATGAAGAAAGAAAAGAAAATGATGCTTAAAAGAATGCAAACATACAAGAAAACAATTAATATTCAAAAAATTGGAAGTGACAAAAGCTAAAATAAAAGCATAGTGATGCATAATGTTGCAAATCCTCATCAATCCCAAAGAAAAATCATCAACAATGGCTAGTCATTGGAGTGATAAATTAGTTTGATGATTATATATATGTCACATGGGAAGAATCCTTGAAGGTTCTTGAGTTGAATGAAGATATAAAGTTGGTAGAGGTAGGCATTGTCAGACTTTTATTGGTAGAATGTTGAAAGCATAGAGGTTGAGAGTTAGGACATATGATATGTAATCATCCAAATCCTTATGTAACAAGTCATCTATGTTCAATAATTCCCCGTGTTCAATAATTCTTTAATTTGGGAACATTTACAAGTATGTTTTTGACAATCTTCATAGTGGTATCAACTAGACAACCATGTAATGGGAGAGATGTGTTGTTCCTTGGAATACCCCATAAAAGTTAAATTGGTTAAGTATTAAAGGAGATAATAACATACTACTCCACATAAAATATATTAGAATTGTACCCCTTATATGATTTAATATTTGAGGAGGATGCCTCAATTTTTTTCAAACATTGCAAGGAAGTGATGCAACCACAAACAAGACATTTTACATACTATAAATATCAAAATTGTTAGATCAATGAAATAAAACTTCTAGTAAAATCAACAAAAGTTGATCAGTTAGACACTAAGAAACCATTGACTATCCTATGACTAGCTCCACCTACTACAACCATTTACCCCTCTACGAAAGTGATGAAGATATTAAAAATCATTGGTTCATATGTGAGAAAAATTGGGTTATGATGGATATACCACTCACAAAGCAAAGAAAATTAAGTGTGTTAGGGCATTAAAGAAAAGAATGTTAACATGATTTATGAATTTTAAGGAGAATCAAACAAAAATTGAAGTGAAGGACAATTTTTTTATTATCATTCCTTAAAACTCAATATGTCCGACATCTAAAAGCACAAAAAATAAAAGGCACTAATTAGATGCCTTGTGAACTTGTGTTGGAATACAACGAGAGGTTTATATATCTTCTTAGCCATATCCCATATATAATAAACAAGGACTTGATCATAGAATGGTTCATAGCAAGCCTTCTATAAAATATAAGGGGTACTTTTTGAATAAATGAAATTCAAACTTTCCAAGGTGCCCTAAATAAAGAATAACATATGGAATCATATGAATATTAGTCTATCCCTTGATCATTTGATAGAAAATTTGAATAAAAGCTTGAGATGACTCGAAAATGACTTACAAGCTTGACCCTTTAATGAAGTGGACTATGGTGTACAATATGTACAAGTGAAGGTCAATATAAATACTTTTGCAAAAGTAGAATTGACTAATAGAGGCCCAAATGTTGGCCCGAGTAAAAGTTGTATATTTCTACAAGATATGCCCAAATATTACGAGTCACAAAAAAATGATTGTCCACACAATTTAGACAATGCAAAGCCAAAGTTGTGTGCTATTTGTTGAGAGGAAACTCATTCTATTCAAGAATGTTGATGAAGCACCATGGATTGAAAAAGCTTTTGTGATTAATAAGTTAAGTCTTAAAGTGTTTCTATGGTGATTTTTCCTTAGAATTTGATGTGTTCATTATTTATGGCTATTTAATTGATTATATTTATACTTACATTTGTTTATGAATTATAAGGGTATATTAATAATTTATGTTTTTGAATGGATATGAGTTGTTAAATCAATTATATTAGATTTGGAATATGCCATATTTAGGTTATAACATGTCCACTTTAAAAGTTTATTGAGGATGGGTATAATTTAAGATCAACATTTGGTGGGAAATCCATTTGAACTCCTAAATCATATCAACTATGTGTGTATTTGGAGAACTCCAAACAAGTTTTAGTGGGTAAGTTTGTTCAAGGAATTTGATTACTGCAAGTAATTATGAGAAGAAGTAAGTCCCTTTTAAAGAATTCTAATGAAACCTTGAATAAATATTCTAAGTGATCAATAGAATGAACACTAGAATTAGATATAATAGGAAAATGCTAATAAAGATTTATACAAGGTTTCATACCATGAAATTTTTTATGGGACATTGTTTACCAAGTGTTAGTTTTTAAAGCTTTATTAAACCGTGTCTGCCTGATTGCTTGGTCGCCTGGTCCACCTGTCGCCCAACTCTCTCGGTACAAAGATAATGGTGATGAAAATGATATTGATGTTGTTGATGATGAAAAAGATGAAAATGAAGGGTAAGAAGTATTCTCAAATGGAAGTGTACGAATTTTTCTCAACCTCTAGACTATGAAGTACATTATAAGCCCGCAACTGGTAAATAACAATAAATAATTTCATCTCCTTGACATTTATATATGTTATAATTTTGTCATTTGATTGTCGAGTTCTTTTGGTGAGTAGTATTTGAGTCTCAAAACCATCCCATGTCGTTAATGCATGCATCTACCATAACTATGTCAAATTTCAGTGCATACAAGCACAAACTGAAATTTTTTTTAACGTTGGCCCCATTCTAGAGTCATGGGCAGCCATGGGATGAACTTACTTCTTTTGTGCAGGTGCCCCTTGCCAAGTCGGGCTGACCTACCAACTCGTCGCACAGGCACCTTGGCATGCCCAACATGTGATGCCCCCATGGGTGCCTGAGTGCCCCGTCTTCATGTGGGCGTGGGAGTTCACCATGCTATGCAAATCAGTGAACAAAAATCATTAGCTCATCGATTACAACAAAATATTATCATTTGTTAGTACATGTTGCATAATAAATTAATTATAAATTGGCTTTTAACACCTAAAAATGAATTTAGTCAAATTTCTAAAAATAATTATGAGACCCCCTTGTGGGAACTCTGTTCATGGGTATTCATGGGTCGAAATTCTTTTATGTGGGTGCCCCTTTCCAAGTTGGGCCAACCCACCAACTCATTGCACGGGCGCCCTGGCGTGCCTAGCATGCGAAGCCCCCATGGGTATCCAAGCACCCTGCCTTCATACGGGCGCGCCTAGGGTTTGAGCGTTCACCCTATTGTGAAAATAAGCAAATACAAACATTTAGATCGTCAACGACAAAAAAATATTATCATTTTTTTATTTCCATGGTGCATGATCAATCAATTATAAACAGACTTTTAACACCCAATCATTAATTTAATCATTTTTTTAAAATCATTATGAGACCCCCTTGTGGGAACTCTGTTCATGGGCAGTCATGGGACGACATTATTCTTTTGTCGTGGTTCCTCTTTCCAATTCGAGCTGACCTAACAACTCGTCAAACGGGTGCTCCCACCGGGCGAGCGCCCTGACATATCAGCCAGTACGTGACACCCCCTTGGGAATCCAAGCACCTCACCTACAACGATTAGTGAACACAAATCATTAGCTCGTCAATGACAACAAAATATTATCATTTTTTATTTCCATGCTGCATGATCAATCAATTATAAACCAACTTTTAACGCCCAAACGTTAATTTAATCAATTTTCTAAAAATCATTATGAGACCCCCTTGTGGGAACTCTATTCATGGGTGGTTGGCTAACATTACTTCTTTTGTGTGGGCTCCCCTTGCTAAGTTAGGTCGACCTATGGACTTTTCGCATGGGCACCCCTGCTAGGTTGGTGCCCTGGTGTCGGCTAGCACCTGACACCCCCATGGGCATACAAGTTCCCCGCCTTTGTGCTGGTGTTCATAAGGCACATGCTTTTGCCTAAGGCACGTGTGTTTGCCTTGCTGTGCATATCAATGAACACAAATCATTATCTCATCAATGACAACAAAATATTATCATTTTTCAGTATCATGTTGCATGATCAATCAATTATAAATCTACTTTTAACACTTAAACATTAATTTAGTTAATTTTCTAAAAATCATTATGAAACCCCATAGTGGGAACTCTTTTCATGGGATACCATTGGCGAATATTACTTCTTTTGTGTAGGCATCCTTTGCCAAGTTGGGCCGACCCACCAATTCGTCGTACGGGCACCCCTACCGGGCACGCGCCCCAGCATGCCCAACACGTGACACCCACAGGGCGCCCCACCTTCTTGTGGGCATGCTTAGGGCGCAAACATTCGCCCTGCTGTGCAAATAAGTGAACACAAATCATTAGCTCATAAATGACAAGAAAATATTATCATTTTTGACTTCCATGTCACATGATCAATATTCAATTATAAGCCTGCTTTTAACACCTAAAGATTAGTTTAGTTAATTTTCTAAAAATCATTATGAGACCCCCTTGTGGGAAGTCTGTTCATGGGAAGTCATGGGCCAATATTACTTATTTTATGTGGCTGCCACTTGCCAAGTCGGGTCGACTCACCAACTCATCACATGGGATCCCCTACAGGGTAGGCACTCTGACGTGCCCATCATATGATGCCCCCAGGGGTGCCCAGGTGCCTTGCCTTCATGCTGGTACAATCAAAGTGTGGGAATTCACCTTTATGAGAAAATCAGTGAACACAAATCATTAGCTCATCAATGAAAACAAAATATTATCACTTGTTAGTACCATGTTACATAACTAATCAATTATAAACATGATTTTAACACCCAAACATTAATCTAGTTAATTTTCTAGAAAAGATTATGAGACCCCATGGTGGGAATATTGTTCATGGGTAGTCATGGGTCGACCTTACTTCTTTTCTATGAGCACCTGTTTCCAAGTCAGGTTGACCCACAAACTCATTGCATGGGCACCCTGGCGTGCCTAGCATGCATTGACCCATGGGCGCCTGGGCACATAGAGGGCGCGAGCATTTTCCTTGCTATGCAAATCAACGAATACAAATCATTAGCTCATCAATATTGACAACAAAATATTATCATTTTTTAATACCATGTTGCATAATTAATCAATTATAAATCGACTTTTAATACCCAAACATTAATTTAGTCAATTTTCTAAAAATCATTATGAGATCCCTTGGTGGGAACTCTATTCATGGGTAGTCATGGGTCAACCTTACTTCTTTTTTGCAGGTGCCCCTTTCCAAATTGGGCCGACCCACCAACTCGTTGCACAAGCACCCCTGCAGGGTGGGGGCTCTGACGTGCCCAATGTGCGACACCCACATGGGCAGCTGAGCGCCCCTTTTCAAGTCCGGCCGACCCACCAAATCATTGCACGAGCACCCCTACAAGGCGGGGGCCCTAGCGTGCCCAATGCACAATACCCACATAGGAAGCCGGGCACCCCGCCTGGATGCAGGCATGCCTAGGGTGTGACAGTATGCCCTGATGTGAAAATTAGTGAACAAAAATCATTAGCTCATCAATAACAACAAAATATTATCATTTTTTAGTACCATGTTGCATAATCAATCAATTATAAACAGACTTTTAACACCCAATCATTAATTTAATCAATTTTCTAAAAATCATTATGAGACCTCTTGTTGGAAACTTTGTTCCTAAACAATCATGGGCCCACCTTACTTCTTTTATGAGGGCACCCCTTTCCAAGTCAGATCGACCCACCAACTCTTCACACGAGTGCCCCTACTGGGTGAGCATCCTGGCATGCCTAGCACACGACACCCCTAGGGGTGCCTGAACGATCTGCCTTCACGCAGGTGCACCCAGGGCATGAGCATTCACCTTTTTTTGAAAATCAAACAACAAAAATCATTAGCCCATCAATTGAAAAAAACATTATCATTTGTTAGTACGTCCATGTTGCATAATCAATCAATTATAAACCAACTTTTAACACCTAAACATTAATTTACTCAATTTTCTAAAAATCATTACAAGACACTGTGGTGGGAACTCGGTTCATGGGTAGTCATGGGCTGACCTTACTTCACATGTCTGCCTGACCATTGTGTTGCCTAGTTCACCTGTCTCCCAACTCGCCCCATTCGTCTATTTAATGAACGGAAGTCAAAATTGGAAATGATGGTATAAACGTAAATGTGCTTCTCTTTGTTTCAAGAATAATATATTCTCTACTTAACAAGGCCAACCATGTGAAGGTGGAAGCTCATTTGGACCCTCCCCACCCCCCCACATCACTTTCAATTCCCCGATACCCAATCTCTCTACTTTAATATATTTGAAATAAACACAATAACATTCAAACATAAAAAGTAGGAAAATAAAATTTAAGGTGAATGAAAGAGAACAATCCAGTTGAAAACATATAAATAAATGCCTCATATTTTTCAACATTTTGATATCATTAATATTCCTCCTCATAAAACTCATCATCTATATCATCTAGTTCAGAATTCATGTTCAAAGGATTCTCCATATCAACATCATCATCATCTGGAACATGCTCTTCTACATTTGGTTCAACTTCTTCAAGTTCTTCGTTCGATGCAATGTCAATATAATCTAGTTCTTCCAAATTAACATTTTCTCAATTAACATATATTCCTTGAAATTATTTGATATCTTCATTTGACACTGCATTAACCCCTTTCTCCTCTAAGTCATCTTCTTCTTCAATTTCATCTTCTTCGTTACATTATACTTTACGAGCCTTTCTCTGGGATCATATCTGACAACATATGACCAACCCTCTTTACCTGAAATGTCTACGTAAAATACCTGTTCACATTCGCTTGGAAGAACATATTGCTCTGATCTTGGCTCAAGGCTCCTTATAACAACCATGGTAAATCCATTAGCATGCTCAATAATATTTCTATCAGGGTCATGTTCATGGATTCGTAGCCTAAACCATTAGACATCGAACACAACTATTTTCAAGGATTCAAAGTCACACTCAAGTATATCATGTAGATACCCATAGCATCGATTGTCAGAGAGTTTTGGATGTTTGTCACCTCTAGAGGAAACATTGATAACTTGAAATAATACAACTATCCCACTATTAGAAGTTTTCATCTTTTCATCCAACCTTTTTATGCAAAATTTGTAGCCATTGCACCACATTTTGTTGTGGTGTTTCAACTTCAATACATCAAACACATAAAAAGTTCATTGTAAATAGATAATCATGCATACTTGTACTTGTAAAACTTGAAAACTAAGAAAAATACACGCGATATGCACCAGTATAAGTGTTAAAAAACTAAGTAGTATGGGTTAATATGCTTGTCTGATAATCTTTTAAACTATATTATAAATCAATTCCCCTCCGTGTAAGATTGGTATCTCCACTACGTTGAGCTTCTTTGATCAATATAGACAATCCATAACATGATAACCTACAATTATTAACTTGTTTGCATCGTTCAATCCATACCTTCATCCAATCTTGATTGATTGCAATGCATAAATGTATTGCATCCCACTCTTGACTGGCTGTATTAAAATAAAACAATTCACATATATATAATTAGTTACCATGTTATACCTTCATAATAATGGATTATGCAGGGAGAATAAAAATTAAATAAGTACGACATACATAAAAAATAATAATTAAAATGTGCTATAAATCTCCACTATCTACTTACATCTCACTTTGCTCATTCTACCTTTCCCCAATAGGTGCTCCACTTCAAAAGCGTCCACGGATTTGATATTCCAAATGCGATTCAATACATTAATACTTTTTCATTTTTCATCGCTATATTGATGTTTATAAACCATGGTTTGATATACCATATATCCTTCTACCATAGAACCCTCAGGACATGCTCTTTGTTTGACTAAAGCCTTTAGTGATTTCTATTGTCTCTCAACCATCCACATTGATCTTGTATGTACAGGTCCACACTTTTCAATCTCCTCGACTTGGTGTACGAGGTAGTGTTCTTGTGCATTGAAAAATACTAGAGGTAGATACTTTTGCATTTCACACATTAGACAAGGAATTTGTTTTCTTGAATACTTTATATATTCTTTATTGGTTTCTTTAGATGAGAACCATCTACAAATGAAGCAAGCAAATCATAGGTTTCAACACAAAAAATATAATACATGAAGACAAGAAAAACACATATAGTAAAAAATATGCGACACAACAATTTATTCAACAAATTACACATTGCACATAAATATCCACTTACCTCATGTAGTTGCCAAGCTCATATATAACTTGTTTGACATTGTTGTCAAATTTTTATGGGAGAGATAAAGGTATAACATACTGTAACAAAAATAATGATCGATCATTATTTTTTCCCAAATTAGTAGAAAAAAAACACTAATTAACAATATGTTTCACCAATGTATAAAATATATATACACCAAAATAACTACCTTAATGAACGTATGTGAATCATGAGTTTTTACCCCACCTAATTCACCTTTCTTTGTGGAATACTCTTTATGTTTGAAGAAAATCTAGTTGGAAATTTAATTTTGTCAATAACCATGGAAGGGTGCTATATTTTATTCGTCTCCATCACTCTTTGAATGAATTGAACTTTGCAATGCATGGTCGGCCTCCTTAATGTCATTACAAATCTTGACAAATTTTTTCTTTATCTCTTCTTCTATCTAAGATTTTCCATAAGGTCTCTGTTACATTCTTCCCGGTGTGCATTGTATCAAACAAATGAACAATTTATAGTTTCTCATAGTAGGGGAGTCTATTGAATTGCTCGATATAACTTTTCATTCCTCGTGGAAGTGCCTTGTTATTAATTCCTTGATGACCTACAACGTGAATCATAGTTAAATATATTATAGAAACAATATAACATGTCAATTAGTATAGTGGAGAAAATACCATAAACTATAAAATAACCGAAACATATCATGTATATTGATACATAGACAATTCGATCCATATCTTGAGAGACTTTATTATATTACAAATTCCATGCATGAAGTTTTATTCTTCGTGGTCTTAATCTATTCTCTTCTTTCCCATTAAAATATGTTTTTTGGTACTTAAATACCTATTGTTCTTAGAAAGGAAGTTCCTATAATCATTAAACACCTCCTTTCCTAAGCCTCTTGAACAATGAGATTTCATCTTAGGACCGCAAACTAGACAAGCAAATTTACCCTTTGTTTGAAGAACTGCAAGAAATGGAATATTTTTTATATCAATTATTTTTGAAGTATGTACAATGAAGGTTAAACAATTTAAAAAACATACTTGAAACGAACTTCATAAAATTAAACATTATTAAAGTGCAGGGTAACATTATAACATACCACATAAATGTGTTAGCCGTGGGGCATTGTGAATTGTCCATACAAGCATGGCATGGAATTCAAATTCCTTGTCTGCAACTACTAGTCTAGAGATATCATACATAGTGACATTGTTCCATAACTCCACTAACTCACCGACAAGAGGCTTGATATATGTATTCATATCTTTGACCTGGTACTTAACTAATTCATTGAACATACAATACATTATTAGTACTTATATGAGTAAATAAAAAGGTTTATAAGACATAATTATAAGGCATAATTGAAC
The DNA here is from genome assembly GCA_000404065.3 of Pinus taeda. Taxonomy (NCBI): domain Eukaryota; kingdom Viridiplantae; phylum Streptophyta; class Pinopsida; order Pinales; family Pinaceae; genus Pinus; species Pinus taeda. The sequence continues at coordinate 69,672 of APFE030738565.1, read as the reverse complement.
ATATATGAGTAAACAAAAAAATATTGGACATAATTATGAAACAAACAAGACGAATGATATTTTATTGTGTTAACAAAATTTATTCGAAACAAATTAATACCTAGAATGATCATTGTCAACATTATGTGCTCCCTCTTTATTGACTTCCGCCAAGGGTTGTTATTGTTGATAAAAAAAACAAGCCACACCAAGTAAGTAGATTTGGGCTCTCCAAATGGATTGACATCGTCAGCTTCTAATGAAAGCCTAAGATTACAAGGTTCTCTTTTAAACTATGTCCACTTTTCCTTCTATATTCCTAAATGTAGATCCATCTACAGGCATTCAAAGAACACCATATTCACTTCTATTCATTGCATGGTAATCCATAAATTCTACTACTCTTTTGCACTTGAACAACTGTTGGAGACATGGAATTATGGGAATATAATGAAGAACCTTGCGAGGCACCTTTTTTGTTACTTTATCAGTTTGATATCTACTCTCATCACATTTTGGGCATTTATCTTTCAACGCATCTTCTTTATAATAAAGAATATCATCATTAGGGCATGCATGAACAACTTGATACTCCATTCCAATATCTTTCATAATGGCATGTAAATCTTGGTATGGACAAGGTAAAACATTTGACAGTGGTAACAAAAATTCACCTAATAATATATAGCATAAAAAATAGTATTGGTTAATGTACTAAACAATATTAATCATACATATTGCATCAACACTTTACAAGTTAATGAAATGATGCATATCAATGTAATAACATTTAAAACAACGAAAAAATAATTGCTTTATCATATATATAGTACTAAATGTCACAAAATATATTACATACTTTAGGGGTTGTGTTACACGTGTTTTTCAAACCATTCACCACCTTTAAGTTGACTAGGAACAATACAACAGAGAGAAGAGATGTTTTTGAGCCTTCATAAAGAGGTTTAGTTGCCTCTCAAGTACAGGTAAATCAAAAGCACAATCATCATACTGGTTGTCATCATCATCCATTCCAACATTATTAAATGTCTCCTAGACCAATATATTTGTCCCATCTTCTTCAAATATGTTATAAGTATCATTATCTTCTTTCCTAGGACCATTAACTTGATCCTCAATATTAATCGCTCCATGTTCTTGAACATGCGCTTGTACTACAACCACCTCTTCCTCCTCGAGCAATGTCCTAGGGGGCCCATACTATACAATTACAATCAATAAAGTACTATTACTATATACAACAAATATTGAAATGTTGATATAACAATAGTTTACAAATATAATTTATAAGGAAAACAAAAACAACAAAGATAAAGAAAAAGAAAACTTAGGTGAGACCAAGAAACATATACAACAAATCAATGAAGATGCTTGTGCAATTTATCAAGATATTTAAGAATATGTTGAAAAAATCTAAGAAATATGTTACTTTTCATAACATGTAGGAAGTGAGACACTTTCTGAGATATATAATCACGACAATAATAAAAAACATATTGATCTTATTTTGCGTTCATCAATATAATGTCACATTCTTTCTTAATGTCATATTTTGCATAATATATTTTAAAAACTGATCAATAATGCTCCATAAAAACACATGATTAAACTATAAATATTTTAGGTCCAAATTAACCCCCTAACACCTTAACCCCATTCCCCTAAGCCCTTAAACCCCTAACCCCTAAGTGTCGATTTGGTGTAGCATCGGATGTGCTCTAGCCTTGAAAATTGGTGGAGAGGCTAAAGCACATGAGATATCCAAGACCTAGAAATGGTATGGAAAGTCTGATGCAGGAGCATGAGGCTTGAAGACAAAAGACTTCGAATTTTATTCCAAAAATACAAAAAAAGTTTACAAGCAAAGGAGTGGGATCCTTTAGCTGTCACTTTACAAAGCTTTCTAGATAGGATTGGAGCTAGAATTTAGGGATTTGAATTATCTTGTAATAAATTCAAGTAGTTAGGCTTAGTTGAGATTCTCGAGGAGAATATCATGCAAATTAGATGTTATCTAGGATTAGGCAGATTTGATCCATTTATTTAGGATCTGGTTGTTGTATGCACATGTATTTATGTAAGTTTTGAATTAGTGTAATGGGATTTGGCTGTGGAGGGTTGGATTGTAAAATTTGAAATCTCTCCATGTCTCTGTGTATTCTGTGCATGAATGGTCAATCCCAGAGGTTTTAATTTCCTTCGAAATATTTTTGAGCTTTGTTGATTTCCAGTTTGAACCTCTAGAATTATAGTTTTGTATAATCTTGTGTTATCACATCTAAATCTTCATTCACTGTGCATTGAATTAACCTGGATATATTCGAAATCACAGAGTTAGTTAGCGATATCTTGAATATGATAGATAAGAACTAAACTTGGCGGAAGTGCTAAATCTTGGCGGAACGAGGAAAACCTGATAAGTTCACGAGAAACCCAGGAAAATATCTGAATCGTCTGATCGACAGATCCAATAGATCTAATGGTCATCGCGTGCCAACAAGCGCATGTGTTAGTCAGAATAGAAAAGCGGTCTTCATAGGTGTAAGCTGTATCTCACGCGGTCTCAAGGCGGTATGTGGTATTTTGAAAATTCACGCGATTAGCCTTAATGACCGACACGTAGCACGAGAAAACCACTTTTCTTACGTGCTCTCGGCTTGTTATACATCATGCAACATTTCAAGTGAGATTACGCACCAGGCATTGGATCAAGCGAGATTGATCAACAGTGGAGATTGGCCAAGCTAGTTGGCGAGTGGGTGAAGCGATAACCGTCAGATTGAGGAATGAGATCGATGACAAATATTTAATGCGCTAAAGGTTTGGAATGGTGGATGCGATGAGGTTATGAACCAAGGTTTTAATTCCTTTTGATTTCACGGAAAATATGAAGGTTTGCCAAATAACGGGTAAAATAAACAATTCTGCTATTTTAGCAAAATAACTAAAATTGGAGGTTGATGATTGATACTCCAAAGGAAACTCGAGAAGAAGTTCCACCCAAGCTTGAAGAAATCTTTTCTGGTTTTGAACGATTATCCTTAACACCTGTAACCAAACCACCATTAGTGGTATTAGAGAAGCCTACTGACATTGACCAATATCTCAAAGATTAGAGAAAGAAATCCAACATGGCTTTCAGAGTTGGAGGAAGACGTGGTGGTGGTCAAAGAAGAGGAAGACCAGTTGCAAATGCTGAAGTGTTGGAAGATATGCAACAGATGCAAGCTAGACTAGAAGCAGTGGAAATGGGAAATCAAGGAGATGCAGATGCTAGAGATGTCAGTGAGCATGAAGTTGAAGCTGCAAAAGAAGAGGAACTTGCAGAAGTTACTCCTGAAATGAGATTCTTTAAATCAGTGTTGGGAACCACATCTAAACCCAGACTAGAGGGTTCAGTTTATACAAGAGGTTTAAACCCTAAGGAGTTGATAGACTGGATTAATGACATGGATAAATTCTTTGATTATGAAGAAATGGAAGAAGGAAAGAGAGTGAAATTTGCTATCATAAAATTGAAAGGACATGCATCACTTTGGTGGATGGAGTGTTGAGAGGTATTGAGGGCTGAAGAAAAACTCATGAGGAAGCAATCTGCCAAAAGTAGAGGTACTTTCCGAGGAAGAGGAAGTCGAGGTGGTAGAGGAATATCTACAACACCTAGAGATGGAGCTAGCAACAACTTGAATCAGCATACACCCACAGAAGGTGATGCAAGTGGTAGAAGGAGTTTTTTCAGAGGAAGAGGAGGCAGAGGCAGAGGAAGAGAGATCAGGTGTTACAGATGTAACAAGCCGGGACATAGAGCCTATGAGTGACTAGAAAACACAGGGACAAATCAGAGAAATATAATTGTTGCTCAGACTGAAGAGGAAGTAGCAAAGGTGCTAGAAGACGAAAATGTACCAGAGAAAGGGGAATCTTTGGTAGTTAACAAAGTTTTGTTAAAGCCAACAAAGGAAGTTGTTGAACTAGCACAGAGAAAGACTTTGTTCAGGACTGTGTGCAAGGTTCAAGGAAAATGTTGTCAAATGGTAATTGATAATGGCAACACCGATAATTTGGTCTCTACAAAAGTGGTGGAAAAGTTGAAATTAAAGACAAAGAAACATCCAACACCTTACAAGGTGTCATTGCTTCAAAAAGGACATCAGTTGTTAGTCAATGAACAATGTGAAGTGGAGTTGCAGTTGGGTAGATACAAAGGCAAAATTATGTGTGATGTGATGCCTATGGATTTGTGTCACATATTGCTGGGAAGACCTTGGTAGTATAACAAAGGAGCTATGCATGATGGGAAAAAGAACACATACAAATTTGGTAAAGATGGTATTAATCATACATTGCTGCCTATGGAAGAAGAGGATGCATCAAGAAAATATGATCCAAAGACTCTATTGCTGAGTGGAAAAGAATACTTGCAGCAAATTGAAGAAGAAGAGGTAAATTTTGCATTGATTTGCAAACCCAAGGTAATAATTACTTCCACTAAAATTTATGATTTTCCAATTGAAATTCAAGAGATGTTGGAGAATTATTGTGATATCATTGTAGATGATTTGCCTAATGAGTTACCACCCATTAGAAAAATCAGTCATCATATAGATTTGATTCCAGGGGAAAATCTACCAAATAAAGCAGCTTACAGGATGATTCCCACATAAAATGAAGAAATAAAAAAACAGGTTCAGGAACTGTTAGATAAAAGACTGATTAGAGAGAGTTTGAGTCCTTGTGCAGTGCCAACAGTGTTGAGTCCAAAGAAAGATGGAGGCTGGAGAATGTGCACTGATTCAAGAGAAATCAACAAAATAACAATCAGGTACAGATTTCCTTTACCTAGAATTGAAGGTTTGATGGATTGTTTAAGTGGAGCAAGGTATTTACAAAGCTAGATTTAAAAAGTGGGTATCATCAAATAAGGATTAGAGAAGGTGATGAATGGAAAACTGCTTTTAAAACAAATGAAGGACTGTATGAATGGATGGTAATGCCTTTTGGGTTATCAAATGCTCCTAGTACATTTATGAGGCTTATGAATGAAGTGCTGAAAGAATTTATTGGTAATTTTGTAATAGTATATCTGGATGATATATGAGTTTACAACAGATCTAAAGAGGAACATATGAGACATCTGAGTTATGTCTTACAGAAGCAGAAACAAGAAAAGTCACTGCTAAATTTAAAGAAATGCTCATTCATGAAGGAAGAGTTGGTATATTTGGGCTTTATTGTTTCTGCCAATGGATTAAAGATGGATCCAGAGAAGATAAATGCAATCATAGAATGGCCTTCATCGAAAAATGTTTTTGAGGTAAGAAGTTTTCATGATATTGCTAGTTTTTATAGAAAATTCATAAGGAATTTTAGTAAGATCAATGCTTCTATTATTGACATTATAAAGAAGGATAAACAACCATTTAAATGGACTATTGAAGCAGAAAAGAACATCCGGCTGTTAAAAAGAAAGATCGATGAAAAACCTATTTTAATTTTGCTTGATTTTAATAAACCTTTTCAAGTGAAATGTGATGCTAGTGGAGAAGTTATTGGCACTATTTTAAGTCAGGAGGACAGACCTGTAGCTTATTTCAGTGAAAAACTGAATGAATCAAAGAAGAAATATTCTTCTTATGATAAGGAATTTTATGCAATTGTACAATCATTGAAAAAGTGGAGACATTACTTGATGTCTAAGGAGTTTATACTTTATTCAGACAATCATGCATTGCAGTACATTATGCAACAACCAAAGCTTAGTCAGGAACATGCAAAATGGGTAGAATATTCGCGGTTGGCGTTCCTTCGTATATCTTAGGATTTGATCCCTCCACACGAAATCCACTCTCCCCTATCTCACTCAAGTTGAAATGGTCAGAAAGCACCCCGCCAGTGTTTTGGCGACTTTCACTTTCCACCCTTTTCACCGCCTACGTGCCCCTTTACGCCCAGTCATTCTGAATAACACTTGCCCCCCCGTATTACGCGGCTGCTGGCACGAGTTAGCCGGGGCTTCTTCCTCGAGTCCCTGTCATGATCGAAACTCGACGAAAGAGCTTGACAAAGCGACAGTGCCCTTCTTTCACCCACGCGATATTGCTGGATCGGGCGTGAGCCATTGTCCAATATTCCCCACTGCTGCCCCCCGAGGGCCAAAGCTTTAATTTTGTATTGAAGCATATAAATGGCCAGTCAAACAAAGTAGCAGATGCCTTAAGCAGAAAAAGTATCCTAGTTTAGGAAAGTCAAATTCAAGTGTTGAGTTTTGATTTTCTTAAAGAATTATATGAGAAATATTTAGATTTTAAAGAGGCATTTGAAGCTTGTAACAATCCTATTTTGTTAGACAGAAGTAAGTGGCTGGATTTTTTCTTGCAAGAAGGGTTGCTGTTTAAAAGAAATCAGCTATGCATACCAAATTTCTCTATGAGAGAAAATTTAATCAAGGAGAAACATAGTGGTGGACTTGGAGGACATTTTGGTGCATACAAGACTTATGAGCAGTTGAATCCATTTTATTTTTGGCCGAAGATGAGATATGAAGTGGAGAAGTATGTAAAAAATTGTAAAGTCTGTCAGTATGCAAAGGGAAGGAGCCAAAACACAGATTTGTATGTTCCATTACCTATTCTAGATAGACCTTGGGATATGGTAAGTATGGATTTTGTTTTGGGTTTACCAAAAACTCAAAGAGGAAATGATTCAATTTATGTTGTGGTTGATAGATTTTCTAAAATGGCACATTTCATTCCATGTTATAAAACCAGTGATGCTACTCACATTGCTAATCTGTTTTTTAAGGAGATTGTAAGGTTGCATGGGTTACCTAAGAAAATTGTTTGAGACAGAGACACTAGATTTGTTGGTCATTTCTGGAGGACCTTGTGGAAGAAACTTGGTACTAAACTGAGTTTTAGTTCAGCTTATCATCCTTAGACAGATGGACAGACTGAATTTGTAAACAGAAGCTTGGGTAATCTTCTGAGAAGTCTTGTAGGTGAACATCCAAAACAGTGGGATCAAATTTTGGCACAGGCTGAATATGTTTATATTTATTCTCGTGATAGGAGTATAAGGTAGAGTCCATTCCATATAGTTTATGGAATGCACCCAAGAGGAGTGTCTGAATTGAGAGACTTGGGAAAAGCTGAAATGAGAAGTGCTAAAGGAGAATATTTTGCTTTAGAGATTCAAGCAATACATGAACAGGTAAAACAACAGTTACAGGATAGCAACATAAAGTATAAGAGAAGAGCAGACTTGAAGAAGAGAGAAGTTAATTTTGAGGTTGGAGATTTGGTTTTTGCACACCTGAGGAAGGAAATATTTCCAAAAAGTGAGTATAACAAGTTAAAATTTAAGAAAATTGGACCATGTAGAGTCTTGAGGAAATTTTCTGCAAATGCATATGAAATTGAATTACCCCTGCCATTGGAATGTCTCTAATTTTCAATGTTGTTGATTTGTACAGGTATGAAAAGGTTGCAGATGATACAACATAAGTTAAAGAAGAACAAGAGGTTGATTGGATAAAACAATTACCTATAGAAAAGGCATTGTAGCCAGAAAATATTTTGGATAAGAGATTGTTTAAGAAGACAAGGGGACAGAAGTATTTTCAGTATTTGGTCAAGTGGAAGGATCAACCAATTGCTGATACTACCTCGATGACAGATGCCATGCTACACAAGTTGGGCAGTTCTGTAGAAGAGCTCATGGATAGGAGCCCATGAAGAATTTTGTCCTCAGGAGTCAGATGTAGGAGCATGAGGCTTGAAGACAAAAGACTTTGAATTTTATTCCAAAAATACAAAAATAGTTTACAAGCAAAGGAGTGGGATCCTTTAGCTGTCACTTTACAAAGTGTAGAAAACTTGTGTAGGTTAACCTGATAATGCAATATAAATCAAAGCAGAATACTGTAACCTACTTCTACTATCAATTTGCAGAAGCTTAAATATCGAGCTGAACAATATAACCAGAAGAAGAAGAATCAATGACACAATACACATGAAAATACTTTGGGGAAAGCCTCAGTTAAAAACCCCACACTATTGTATTATCATACATGGTGGAAATACATAGGAATTATACAAAGCCTTAACTCTCATAGCTAGCCATCTCTCAGTACAATCCTCACAGATGCTCACAGGCAATCTTGGCTTCTCTCCAGCTTTCCTCTCTGCCCTCCAAGCTCCTATTTCCTTATGGTGATCCTTGTAGATGATTCTCCTGTTACCAAGTGGATGATCTCCTCCAAAAATACACAATCCTCAAGGATTAAATCCTTGACTGCATGCATGAGTTTTCTCCATGAGAAAACACATGCAACTGATAGTACAATGTCCTTGACATTAATCTTAACTGGGTATTTCTTAGAATAGACATGCATGAGTTTTTGATGAGGGAATCTTCAGTTAACTGGAGTAGCACTAGTTGAGTGCATGCATGCATCAATTGTCTGTTCACTCTCTATTAGTTCCTCAAATAGTTTGGAACTATTTAACTAGACTTAACTTAGTAAAATGAGTTAAATAATTACAACTCAAATATAACTCAATCTTATTTCCTTAATTTAAGGGATAACTGTTGCATGACTTCAAAAAGAATTCTAACTTGAATTTCTCCAACTAATTAATTTGAAATAATTAATTAATTATTTCCAAGTAGCTGTTAAGACTAAATTAAATTTTAATTCACAATTTAATTCAAGGAAAAATTAAATTGGAATATTCTTGTTGCCATATTTCAACACTCCCTCTCAACAAGAAAGGGATTATCTACCACCCCGATCATGTCTCGATGGAACTCGAATTTACACTTTCACCATGCCTTTGTCAAATTTCAACATATTGCTCCTCTGTCAAAATATACTGCAACAACAGGATCCTCTTGACCTTTGAAAATCCACGTGCAACAAATCTTGCCTTATGCTTCTCCACACTACCATCAACAAATTGCTTTACCTTGTAAAGCCAACGGGAACTCACAACTGACTTGTTCTCCGGTCTCGGAACCACGTCCCAAACACTGTTACGAACTATGGAGTCATACTGCTCCACCATAACATCAACCCAAAATAGTTGTTGCACTACTTCCTCAAAGGAAGATGGCTTGATCTCAACACATTCCCTAGTAAGGGCCATGTATCCAGTGTACCTATCAGGTGACGTCCTCTATCTACATTGAGAAGATGGTGCTCCCACATTCTCTCTCGCATCCTCCAAAAATCTGTCAGCTTATTTTGTGCGCTTCCATCCATCTCTAGAAGACTCTTCTGGAGTGGATGTCTCCACTCCTGGAACCTCTGCATGCAGCTGCTCCGCATCAGTTTGAGGCTCCTCCTCCTTAGGAACCAACAGTTTATCTATAGCCTATACTTGGAGCTCCCTCTCAAAGGAAACTCGCATGGTCTTCTACCCATCAAACTTGAGATCTCTGTGAACCACTATCCTCCGATTGATAGGCAAGTACACCCGATAGTTGTGAGGTGTATCAGTGTACCCCACAAATATCCCCAACTCTACTGTCGGCTCAAGCTTGTTCCGTGCATCCTTTGTCACATGGCAATACATTGATGAGCCAAAGATCTTGAAGTGACCCACATCTGGTCTCTTACCGGAGAAATCTTCCTCTGGTGTATTCATCCCAAGTATGTGATGCGGGCTTTTATTCTGCAAATTAGACTGCTGTGTTGCATGCCTCAGCCCACAAGTGAAGTGGTAAGCCTTGGTCATGCATCATTGCTCGTGCTGCCCCTACAATAGTTATGTTCTTCCTTTTGGCCACCCCATTCTGTTGTGGGTTATGAGGTGCCATCAACTCTCGTTTAATTCCTTCCGCTGCACAAAAGTCCTTAAACTCTTGAGAGACATATTCTCCACCGTTGTCACTTCTCAATACCTTGATCTTCTTCCCTGACTCTTTCTGGACAAAAGCTTTGAACTCAAAAAACTTTGTGAAATTTTGGTCCTTCTTCTGCATGAAATAAATCCAACATTTAAGAGAATAGTCATCAATGGAAATCACATAATACCTTTTCTTCACTGTGGACGCCGTCGAGAATGGTCCACACAAATCAATATGAACTTGCTCTAAGATAGCCTATGCTCGACTATCTCGATCATGAAAGGAAGACTTGGTGTACTTTCCTAAGGTACAACCTTTTGATGTGTCAACTTGCTCAAGTTTACCTTTGGGAATTCCTGTAGATATCTGTTGCATTATCTTCAAATCCCCATGATGCAAATGGCCCAACCACCTGTGCCAAAACTCACCAATGTCTTGGCTTTGCACCAATTCTGCTTTCCTACTCAATGCTGCACAATCATCTAACTCTAGTTTATAGATATTCTTCACCCGAATCCCTATCCTCTTGGTCTAACTTGTGGCTATGTGTCTTAGGAACACCTTTCCTTTACTAAAGACAACATCATAGCCTTTGTCCTCCAACATCGCGACTGATACCAAGTTCTTCTTCTGTCCAGGCACATACTTCACATCTGTTAAGGTGAGAGGAGTTCCATGCTCCCTCTAAAAAGCAACCATGCCCACTCTTGAAACACTATACCTTCCGACGTCACCCATCTCTATGCGCATCTTGAGGTCTTTCTCCTCCAAGGCACTGAATAAATTTTTATCACCGGTCATGTGGAACGAGACTCCACTATCAAGATATGAGACACAACCCATCATCAATGACACCATGCATGTGA
>APFE030738565.1:30746-58937 GCA_000404065.3 Pinus taeda | reverse complement strand
CATTCTATATTTCCATGCTATGTAATTCGAGCTACCTTCCAAGGCATACTCGAGTCTCAAGCCATAGAATGCCATTGGCCAACCTTGAAGTATAATATGAATTCGATTTGCACTTGCAACCCCGAACTTCAAACTTAGAATTCTCTTATCAGTATACTATTCATAGCTCCGATACCATGTAGAAAATTTCTACAAATCTTGCTCTGATACCATGTAGAAAATTTCTACAAATCCAGCTCTAATACTATGTAGAAAATATGATGGTAGGTTAACCCGATAATGCAATATAAATCAAAGCAGAATATTATAACCTACTTCTACTATCAATTTGCGGAAGCTTAAAGATTGAGATGAACAATATAAACATAAGAAGAAGAATCAGTGACACAATGCACATGAAAATACTTTGGGAAAAGCCTCAGCTAAAAACCCCACACTATTATATTATCATACATGGTGGAAATACATAGGAATTATACGGAGCCTTAGCTCTCACAGCTAGCCAGCTCTCAGTAAAATCCTCACAAATGCTCATAGGAAATCTTGGCTTCTCTCCAACCTTCCTTTCTACCCTCCAAGCTCCTATTTCCTTGCACTGCTCCTTGTGGATGATTCTCCTATTACCAAGTGGATGATCTCCTCCAAAACTGCGCAATCCTCAAGGATTAAATCCTTGACTGCATGCATGAGTTTTCTGCATGAGAAAACACATGCAACTGATAGTACAATGTCCTTGACATTAATCTCAACTGGGTCTTTCTCAGAATAGACATGCGTGAGTTTCTGATGAGGGAATCTTTAGCTAACTGGAGTAGCTCTAGTTGAGTGCATGCATGCATCAACTAACTGTTAACTCTCTATTAGTTCCTCAAAAAGTTTGGAACTAATTTAACTGTACTTAACTTAGTAAACTGAGTTAACTAATTACAACTCAAATATAACTCACTCTTATCTCCTTAATTTAAGGGATAGCTATTGCATGACTTCAGAAAGACTTCTAACTTGAATTTGTCCAACTAATTAATTTGAAATAATTAATTAATTACTTCCAAGTAGCTGTTAAGCATAAATTCGATTTTAATTCACTATTTAATTCAAGGACAAATTAAATTGGAATATTCTTGTTGCCATATTTCAACACAAAGCTTTCTAGATAGGATTTGAGCTAGAATTCAGGGATTTGAATTATCTTGTAATAAATTCAAGTAGTTAGGCTTAGTTGAGATTCTCGAGGAGAATATCATGTAGATTAGATATTATGTAGGATTAGGTAGATTCTATCCATTGATTTAGGATCTAGTTGTTGTATGTACAGGTATTTATGTAAGTTTTGAATTAGTGTAATGGGATTTGGCCATGGAGGATTGGATTGTAAAATTTGGAATCTCTCTGTGTATTTTGTGCATGAATGGTCAATCTCGAAGGTTTTAATTTCCTTTGAAATATTTCTGAGTTTTGTTGATTTCCAGTTTGAACCTCTAGAATTAGAGTTTTGTATAATATTGTGTTATCGCATCTAAATCTTCATTCACTATGCATTGAAATAACCTGGATATATTCGAAATCACAGGGTTAGTTAGCAATATCCTAAATATGATAGATAAGAACTAAACTTGGGAGAACTGATAAATCTTGTTGGAATGAGGAAAACCTAATAAGTTCGCGAGAAACCCAGGAAAAGATCTAAATCATCCAATCGATAGATCCAACATATCTAATGGTCATCGCGTGCCAACAAGTGAATGTGTTAGTCAAAATAGAAAAGCGGTCTTCATAGGTGTAAATTGTATCTCGCGCGGTGTGAAGGTGGTATGTGGTATTTTGGAAATTCACATGATTAGCCTTAATGGCCGACACATAGAACAAGAAAACCACTTTTCTTGCGTGCTCTCATCTTGTTGTTCATCATGCAAGATTCCACGCAAGATTACGCGACAGCCGTTGGATCAAGTGGGATTGATCAACGATGGAGATCAGCCAAGCTAGTTGGCGAGCGGGTGAAGCGATAACTGTCGAATTGAGGAATGAGATCGACGGCGAAGATTTAATGCACTAAAGGTTTGGAATGGTAGATTTGATAAGGTTATGAACCAAGGTTTTAATTCCTTTTGATTTCGTGGAAAATCTGAAGGTTTGCCAAATAGCGAGTAAAATAAACAATTTTACTATTTTAGCAGAATGATTAAAATTGGAGGTTGATGATTGATACTCCAAAGGAAACCCGAAAAGAAGTTCCACCCGAGCTTGAAGAAATCATTTATGGTTTTGAACGATTATCCTTAACACATGCAACCAGCCCACCGGAATCTAACCAGTTTGGGAGATATTAAAATAATTAATATTTTTAATGAAGTCCCTAAGTCTAAACTTAGGGAAAATAAAATATTAATGTGAATTAATATAAAAGTGAGTTAGAATGGTCCAAAAGTCATGGATCAAGCTAGATCTAATCTTAGCCATTGATTAGGGACTTAATCTCGGCCGTTGAATTGTCAATGAGAAAAGTATAAGAAAAGGCTTGAGGGTCAGTTGGAGAACACACCGAGTATATCAAGAATTCGATTTTCTAGGGTAGGGCTTGTTGAGGAAATCGAAGGAGTGATCAGAGTTGTAGTTGAGGGGCAGTGAATGCAATAGCAGAGAGGCAGAGATAGTATTGGGAGCATTAGTGTAGAATTCGGGAGAGCGTTGACGCCGAGCTAGCTAAAGGCCATGTAGAAGCAACTAGAGGCAGTCAGGAGCTACGTAGAGCCTGAGGAGGGCCAGCGTGGGAGACACAAAGGCTCCAGAGGCCAACGCAGAGCCTAGAGAGGCTGAAGCTGGGTCATAGAGGTTGACGTTGGGTAGACATTGGGCCAGAGAGGTTGACACAGACCCTAGAGGTTGATGCAGGGAGATTTCGTGGGGCAAATTGGGGCTGATATCTGTCTCCGACTAAGAGGTACGACTACCGAGGGAATTCTCTGTTGGGTGAGCCATTTCTAGCACTTAGATTATATTATGAAACTGTTTAATAATAAAACCCTCAGATAGCTACACCGGTTTTTCTGCATTGGGTTTTTCCAGGGACATTAGTCCAAAAATAACGATGTCACTTGTGTGCTTGTTTTTCCTTCAGTTGATGATATGTATGTGCTGGGTTTGTACTTGTATTTATTTTCAGTATTTACATGGTAAATAACTTGTTAATTAACAGAACAAGTAGGAATAAATAAATCAGAAAGTACAAGAAGGATTTCTAATAGTTAGACTTAGAAATTCCAACATGGTATCAGAGGGTGGTTGCAGATCACAGGATAACTGAGGGCATCAGCCGAGTAGAGCAGCAACAACAGAAATAACTTTCCTAAGTGATAGACATTGTTCCTATCGAAAAGCAGCAAGGAAGTGGTGACGCAGTGCCTGTGTCATCAATTTGAGCCAAGAGGAGGTTCAACGCAGTGGCAGAGAGGAGCAGACATGACCTATGCAATGCCCGGTCATCTTTCTCAGTCAGGAAGGATTGACGCCCATGGCTAGGAGGTGCATATTTTATTGGTGTCGGGATTTCCCACAGCCTAGATGCTCTAACCTTCAAATTGTTGAGGCATAGGAGGCTGTGGGTAAGTTGCGAAGCAAAGCTAGTGGGGTATTGTGGTCAAAAAAATACCTAACAGGGAAAGACCAAGGAGGAGGGAGTTGCTGCCAAGGATTACTAGCCAAGAAATCTGGATCAATGGTGCAACTACAATAACGATCGGAATGGAGCATCTTGACATTGGCAACGGGGTTTCCAGGAGGAAAATCAAGGCTCAGAGGGAGTCACACTGAGAAATTTCAGATGGGAAGTAGATATACTTGAAAGAGTTGAAGGAGGAGAAACGAAATGACAGTGAATGGACTAAGAGATCATGATAGACTGGACAGAGCTTCAAACTTCGTAGTCTAGAAGGTCAGGATCTTGTCCATTCTAGACAGGTATTGCACCAAACACTTCGCCTTGAAAACGATAACGATCCCGGTTGACCCAGTTGAAAATGAAAAGTATGAGGAGGCAATGGCTAGGGCAAAGTGCATCATCCTTGATAGTGTCAAGGGTCATGTGGTGCCACACATTGTCGAGAAAAAGACAAAAAATGAGATGTGGCAGGCCATAAACAAACTGTACCAACATACTTCTGTGCAGAGGAGGATGTTACTTGAAAACTAGTTGCGGTCATATCAGATGCAGAAAGGAGAGTAGATAGATGCCTTCCTCGGTGAATTGAAGGAGATCCATGATCAGCTAACTTCCATAGGGGCTACACTAGATTAGGAACTGATGGTGAGGACCGCATTGAATGCAGTCTTGGAGGATTGAGAGGTATTTTTTTAGAGCATACTGGGTAGTACTAGCCTTCCAGATTGGGAGGAACTGTGGGTGACTCTTCATCAAGAAGAGATAAGACGGGTGTCCAAGGCGGGGAGTAGTGGAAAAGGGGTCAGAATCAAGAAGGAGGAGGAAGAAGATGCAGCTCTCGCATCTATGGGAAAGTAGGAGAAACGAAAGAAGAAGGACCTCTCCAAGGTCAAGTGCTTCCACTGTGGGGAATTGGGTCACTATGCGAACCAATGTCCTAGGAAGAAGAGCAAGGGAGAGGCTTCTAAGACCATAGATGCGCTAGCTAAGGTAGAGAAGGAAGTGGAGACTGATGATGACTATTCCATGAGTGCTCATACACCTCAGGAGAAGAGGTGGGGAGACATTGAGCTCTAGTCAGACGGACTACAGGCGATGAGGGGTAGGATCCTCGAGGTACCCAACCTCTTGGATTATACCTTGCTATAGGAGCCCTGAAGAGGAGTAGCAAGACTGGCAGATTTCGGTAGAGACGGATGCAGATGGAGAAAAAGAGAGGGATACAGTGCAAGAGTCCCAGGACAACGTGAGGCAGCATTGCGAGAGGCATAGAGTTGTTGCAACAGCACAGAGGTCAGAGAGGGAGAACTTATCAGTGAAAGAGAGAGCTTCAACATAAGGAGTGTTTCTAGCCTAACAAAGATGTCAAAGTTAGGATATTAGTTACTTACTTCTTAGTAACTGAGTTGCAATTCAGTAGTCAGCAGTGGCAATGCTATGAGAAGCACGATGCAGCATGATGAGAGGGGATGCAGTGTAGATGTAGCAGTGGCATTGGTAGGGCCATGGTTAGTAGTACATGATGCAGTAGTGCAGAGGATGTTGGGCAGAAGGCCTAGCATCAACACAGGTACCGTTGCTAGATGATCAGGGTGATACTCAGTGAGGAGTATTACTAGAGCATAGTCCTCACTAAGAGGGAGTGTCAGTTTGGGGTAGCATTGGATGTGCTCTAGCCTTGAAAATTGGTGGAGAGGCTAAAGCACATGAGATATCCAAGACACATAAATGGTTAGGGCAGAATCTAACCAGTTTGGGAGATACTAAAATAATTAATATTTTTAATGGAGTCCCTAAGTTTAAAGTTAGGGAAAATAAAATATTAATGTGAATTAATATAAAAGTGAATTAGAATGGTCCAAAAGTCAAGGATCAAACAATATCTAATCTTAGCCATTGATTAGGTACTTAATCTCGACCGTTGAATTGTCAATGAGAAAAGTATAAGAAGAGGCTTAAGGGTCAGTTGGAGAACACACTGACTTAATTAAGAATTTGATTTTTTGGGGTAGGGCTTGTTGAGGAAATCAAAGGATTGATTAGAGTTGTAGTTGAGGGGCAGTGAATGCAGTATCAGAGAGGAAGATATAGTACCAGGAGAATCAGTGCAGAAGCTGGGAGAGGGTTGATGCAGAGCTAGCTAGAGGCCACGCAGAACCAGCTAGGAGCTGTGCAGAGCCTGGGGAGGGCCAACTTTGGAGACACAGAGGCTCCAAAGGCTGATGCAAAGGCCAGAGAGGTTGACGCTAGGCCAGAGAGGCTGATGCTAGGCCAGAGAGGTTGACGTTGGGCAGACACTGGGCTAGAGAGGTTGATGCAGATCCTAGAGGTTGACACTGGGCAGATGCTGGGCCAAAGAGGCTGACGCAGACCCTAAAGGTTGACGCTGGGATATTTCGTGGGGCAGATCGGGGCTGATATCTTTCTTCGACTAAGAGGTACTATTGTTGAGGGAATTCTCTGTTCGGTGTGCCATTTCTGGAACCTAGATTGTATTCTGAAATTGCTTAATAATAAAAACCTCAGATAGTTTCACCGGTTTTCCCGCATTGGGTTTTTCCGGGGACATTAGTCCGAAAATAATGGTGTCACTTGTGTGCTTGTTTTTACTTCAGTTGATGATTTGTATGTGTTGAGACTGTACTTGTATTTATTTTTAGTATTTACAGGGTAAATAACTTGTTAATTAACAAAACAAGTAGGAAGAAATAAATCAGAAAGTACAAGAAGGATTTCTAACAGTTATAATTAGAAATTCTAACACCAAGCCCTTAACCCCTAACCCCTAAACCCTTAAACAATAACCCCTTATCCCTAAGCCCATAAAGTAATTAACCCCTAACTCGAACTAACCCCTTAATCAACCCTAACAAAAATAATTAAATAATATTTCTAGTCCACATCTAGATGACAACATAGGTCAAACACCTCCCAAAAGAATATTATAAAATACATTTACAATAGAAAGACAATATAATTTACAATACATAGACATCAAATCTAAAATACAATGCACAAATAAACATTTACAAAAACAATCTACAATACAAAGACATATAATAAATAACTTACAAATGGATGATATTCATGTCTTCCTTCAACGTGTCCATAGTCTCTACAATTCTTTTTAGTTTATTTTATTAGAATTCTCCTTGGCCTCAAGCCCTTGCAATTTATACAAGGGCAATAACATTTTCGATCGTCAGAAGCCCTTGATGCCGATCCCATGTATCCTTGGTCTCCTTGAGGAATGTTATGTCACTTTTTTTGTCACCAAACTTTCAATGATGATTTTGTTCAAAAATTAAACTCAAAATAAGCCTACAACATTTCAAAACAATCACAACTAATATATATAGCAACAATGTCAAAGTTATATGATGTTAGGGTCTCTCTCTCTCTCTCTCTCTATATATATATATATATATTATATTATGTATATATAATTTATATTATAATAATACAATATTAATATTATATATTATAAATATAAATATAAATATATATTCATAGTATTATATTTATTTTAATTAGTTAAACTCATGTAAAGTGGTCCCATATTAGACGTTATCAGCACAAAAGGCATTAATGGTGGAATTGAACATTATGCAATGGTTATTTTCGATTTGTTGAAAATTGGACAACACATTTTCATATTGGATATAGAGTCAAATATCTGATGGTAAAGGAACTCTTGTAGGATATTCGGCGAAAGGAGGGATTATAGGAAAATCATAAGATAATTGACGGGATATGACATTCCGTCGAATATTCAACCTTTAAAGAACTCCTACTTGATATCCAACGGGCGTCAGAACTTTAGGAAAAAAAACCAACAAATATATTTAATTTCCAACAATTTTTCCAATTTTATCCATTCCGTCAGATTCTGCCATCGTAATTTCCACCCAAATGTAGTAGTGCGAGAAGGCCCTATGCCCTCTCCACATAGCTGCAATAACACTTATTAGTCCATATATTCATAAACCGATCAATAGCTAAGCAATTCACGACAAGAGCCATAGATGCTACACATTTTATAAACAACATATAACCAGAAAATAATGAACATATAAACCATCTCAACCTAGCCATAATATCACCAACACATTGCCAAAAAATATACATGAATCTTAATAGAATAATAACTCCTATTAACGTATGAAAATACCAACCAAGTCAGGGACTTCCACGTACCACTCGACCATAGATTGGGTTGAACCAAATCTCTCTTTCATCCAATCATCCTCGTGCCATATTCCAAGTGTTAATGTGGGATCTCATGGAATAAACCAAACTAGGCCTTCCATAGGCCAAACCAACTTAACCCTTAACTAGTGATTCCACCTCATGGTCAGAAATCACTAACACCAACCAGATCAGTCTCTACCCAAGCTGTCTAGGGCTCCATGAACTAGAAACTCAACACACAACCTTCCAGGGCTCTAGAGCGTTTGTCTAACCCAGCTCCAGGGACTAGTAACTAAACTCACCAAGGGATTGAGGGCATTTGTCCCAACCTAAGCTCTAGGAATAGTAACTCAACCCAAGTTGTTCTAGGGATTCCATAGTGTTTTTTCCAACCTAAATCCATAAGGAATTATGAGCACGAACCAAAAAAAATCAAGTGAAAAAACCCACAACACAATGGCTATCTAGGAAATGGAAAGGCAAGGCTAAAACCACTTTCAATCCAGTCCATCCTCCATGCCAATGAAAGAACATAACTAGATAATCACATGAAAATACCATGCATCCTTAAATAAACAAGGAAATCACACATGCAACTTGTTACTTGCAAAGAAATACAGCTGTAGTTGTTGATCCACCTATTCCCTTGCGCTTTCTTGCTTTCCTTTGCCTTCTTTTTCCAATCCAAGTGAAAAATAAAGTGCTCCAAGCATGTTCCAAGAATGCTCCCAGATTTATCTAAGTGTGAAAGGGTATGAGAGAGAGAGAATAGAAGAGCGCTCCAAGATAAAACTGTCAAAAGGTTGTGAACAGATCCTTAAAAGCCTTTTTATCATTGAGGCCTCTATTTTCTTCATTTTCCTTCAATTTACTCATGCAAATTTGTGACCTTTCATCTCCCTTTTCTCCTATTTTCCTTTATTTTCATAAATAAAATGCCAATTATTGCCACTTTGCCTTGTCTAATGCCTTTTCCAATTTCCATAGCCATTAATTAATCACAAGTGAATCCCATCACTATGTTTTTCCTAACATTTAGCTTGGAATACATGTCCCATGACCTTGGTCTCATTTTTATTTGCATGGAAAATCAACCAAGGGTTCTTACAAACCCCTCTCCCTTGGGGGAACACCGTCCTCGGTGTTCAATGACACTTATAAACCAATAAACACATGATGCCCATGGAGCTTTATAACACAACTCGATACAACATTTACATCATATCATATTGTTGAAGACATAACCAACATATCATGAATACCATATCGCTTATTAGAGCTTTGTAACACAACTTGATGCAGCATTTACATACATAAGCATATATAGACATGACCAAAACACAACATCAAAACATATATCAAAATACATCCGCTCAAGCAGTGAATAGAGAAGGATACATAGCCCCCATATGATCAACCATATCCCATGTAGCTTTATCAGGCCCAAAGTGCTTCCACTGCACTTTAACTTACTCGATTGCTCGATTCCGGAGCATGAGCATCTTTCACTGCAAAATTCATCGAGGTTCCGGTTGGACTTCTCCTTCTGGATCCACCTACAATATATACTAGTCAATCACATTATCAACATCTTTCACATACTTCTTAAGCAATGACACATGGAAAACATGATGGACTTTCACTATCAGAGGTGGTGCAAGTTGGTAGCCCAATGGTCCAATCCTCTCAAGGATCTCAAAAGGCCTGCAGTACCGAGGTACCAGCTTGACACATGATACAATCCTCAAGTAGATCCTCTTGAGCTTGATGTGCAAGTACACATTCCCCCAACCTGAAACCCCTTAAATACCATGTGTTGATCTGCATAACTCTTCTGCATGTCATGTGCTTCCTTTAGTTTTTTTCTTAATAACCTACATTTCCTATTTCATCTCTGCCAACATATCTGGTCCAATCAATACCCTATTCAATGGATCACTCCAACTGATAGAAGTATTACAACTATGCCCATAAAGTGCCTCAAATAGACTCACATTAGGGTAGTTTTGAGGTATAAAATGAGCCTCTTAAGGAAATTATAAAATAATAGTGGAAATAATAAAAAAATATTAGATTACATCACCAAATTTTAAAGGGAAAAAAGAAAAAAATCTATTTTTTCAACTTATCTCCCTATGGGTTTACTCAAATTTCGAGCGGCAACACTCTTCGGATGCAAAATTTGATTCCTCATCCAAGGAGTACCCATGTTGCATAATTTTGATGGACCCTACTACATGAAAAATGAGAAATACAAAAAAAATGTGATTGCAATCACATTTTTTCATGTATTTCTCATTTTTCGTGTAGTAGGATCCATCGAAAGTATGCAACATGGGTACTCTTTGGATGAGGAATTAAATTTTGCAATCAACGAGTACTCCTGCTCGATTTTAAGTAAAACCTTAGGGAGATAAGTTAAAAGTACGAGTTGAAAAAGTAGTTTTATTATTTGATTCTTTTTTAATATTTTTAATTTTTTACTCCAAAAAAGGTGAATCATCCCCCATGGTTGACATCATCATCTTTAATCCTATTGGTTCTTATAAAGTTTATTTTGGTTGTACATTTTTCTTAGGAGGCCCATTTTAGACCTCAAAATTCCCCTAATGATCTTCAAATATTCCTAACACCCATTATTATACGCAAACTCCACCAGTGCAATATACTCTTCCCACTTCTGATATTATTGCATGATATACATTCTCAACATGTCCTCAAGAATCATGTTGACCCTCTCTCCCTGTCGATCTATCTCTGGATGATAAGTTGTACTGAAGGCCAACTCTGTACCCAAAATTGCAAATAAATCCTTCTAAAACCTGAAAGTGAACTTGGAATCTCCATGTGACACAATCTTCCTAGGAATACCATGTAAACTCACTATCTCCCTAATGAAGACCTGAGCTAACTCACTAGTTGAATTTGTAGACTTCATTGGAATGAAGTGAGCTACCTTAGTCAACCTGCCAACCAAAACCATAATAGAATCATGTTGTTTAGATGTCCTCAATAAATTGATAATGAAGTCCATGGAAATAACCTCCCATTTCCACTATGGAATATAAATCGGCTCCAATAACCCACCTGGATTCTTACCCTCTACTTTTACTTGTTGAAATTCCAAACATCTTACAACATACTCAACCACCTCTTTCTTCAAATTAGACCGATGATAGAACCTCTTAACTGCTTTCAATGTCTTCTGATATCCCAGGTGACTTGAACATGGATTGATATGAAATTCCCTCAATATAAGCTTCTTAAGCTTGCTGTTGTCCAACACATAGATATTGTCCCTAAATATGACCAAACCATTTGTCATGATATGATAATCCACATCCTGTTCACATGTACCCTCCTGCTGTAACTTGTGCTTAGGATGATGGTACTTGTCATCCAGTTGTCCTGCCTGTAAGATCCAGTCTTGTAAATATGTCCCATATGAACTCATAGTTGCTATGTGATTTACCTACAGTCTTCTACTAAGAACATATGCAACCTTGTTCTCTTTACCTTTAATGTACTTGATCTCAAAATCAAACTCACTGAGTGTAGCCAACCACCTAGCTTGCCTGGCATTCAAATTAGGTTAGTCAAACAAGTATCTTAACCCACTATGATCACTCATCAAAATGAACCTCCTACCAAGAAGATAGTGTCTTCACATCTTCAATGCATGAATAATTGTTTCAAACTCAAGATCATGAATCACATAACTATGCTCGTGCTCATTCAATTTCCTTGACTCATAGCATACTACCTGTCCTTCCTGCATCAAGATGCCACCAAGTCCTCTCTTGCAAGAATATGCACATACCACAAACTCTTTATCTAAATTTTTAATCTTTAAGACCAGAGCATTTGTAAGCAACTGCTTCAACTACTCAAAACTAGTTGCACATTCCTCTGTCCATTCAAATTTCTTCCTAGATTCTCTCAGCTACCAAAATTAACCAAGATCTTTTACTTCTGTGATGTTAGCAGAATTGCATGTGAAAGAGTATGAAAGACCACATGTGCATACTTTAAACAAGAGGAAACATAAATGCAACCATCAAATTAAAGAACACACAACTTGATAACAGAGTTGACCCATTGTGGGTTACATCTCTGGGCCCGATGTCAAGAGTGGGGAGGTTGCTTCATTAAATGCTACAAGATAATGATGAGTACATGATGTAATATTTGTTAATACAAGGAAGAAATCCCTTAACTAGAGTGACATGTCTCTCCACCAGACATTCTCCTATAAGAAATCCGACTCATAAAAGCTCTCAGTCAACATGAAAAAATGTCAAACTCTCACATAAAGTGGCATACAAGGATCCTCCAAAAAAATGGAAAACAAGGATCTCAACATCAAATCATTATCTCAACAAGAATAAAAGAAGACATGACATCAATGCATCTTATACCTCCACTTCCAGGAATTGCCTTAAAATACACACCTTTGTTGAGGAAACAAAAATGCAGTTGAATTCCTAGTGAATAATCGTGAAATATGATTATAAACTTGACCTCTTACTGACTTGGTCAAATTTGGGCTCCCTGGGAATCTCAAAAATTCCTCAAAGATTTTCTTCTACAGGCTGACTAAAATTCGAATGCTTAGACAAAGAAATTGATTACACCATCACATTCCTTGCGAAAAAATGAGTATAAAGTTGGTCTGGTTTTGAGATTGTCATTTTCGGGCCTCTACGAAATCTTTTAGATTCCATGCAAATTTCTGCATTAAGGTTCCACCTTCATGGTTCTGCCCCCAACATTCTTCCTTTGAAAAATTTGTTGCTCAGATTAGAAAAATAATCACGCCATCAAACTCCTAGCAAAATTCTGGTTAATTTGAGTATAAACTTAGCATGATTGCACCTATGTAAAAAATCAACCTCCCAGGGAATCTAAAGATTCCTCCAAGATTCCTTCAGCTCATGATTCCACCCTCCTCGGTCTGTGTGCTAAGCATGGTTCCAATGTGGACTTGGTTCCACTGCTCGACCTCCATTCTCGGAAAATGAGTGTTTGGGGGTTAAATACAATGTGGCCCATTGGGCTGTTGGTGGACAACTGTGCTCGGTGGGCAGTGGTCCTGGGGTCAAGTTCGTAGACCTCCCCCATTTAATCCCTCTGTTATAACCTTCATGTTTATTTTTTATATTTAGTGGCAGTGGTTTATGTGGGGCCACCCATTTGGCAGACTAGACGAACGACCGGGTGGGTTTGATCCAAGTCGACCCCCGGTTTGATCGAAAATCAAATGTGGTCGTTGGGCCATATGCTATATAAACACACACACACACACACACACATATATATGGTGAAGGGTTGGTGGGGGTGGTCTCCCACAACCCTACTTTTATATTTTATATTTTTATTTTAAATAGAATGGTAAAAGACCGTCGGCCGAAATTTTGAGGTCACCAAATTTTTTAAAGAGGCGATAATTTTGCCCTTTCTGACTGCCGAAAACTATCATCGTAAAGTCCCATTTTTTCGCTTGATTAACTGTCACCAAATTTAGTAGGTCTACCAGTTTTATCTAGGCTGCAAATTTAGTCGACGCTCTGCTAAATTTAGCTAATGGTCCTAGTTGACCAAAACTTTGACTGGCCATAACTTTTTCATACAAACTAGGATTGTGGTGTCATTTGTGTCGTTGGAAAGTTTGTGAGGAGATCTACAATATGACCCTAGTTTTACTATAATATAAGGACTTTGATTTTTGAGATTTTATGGAACCACCTAGATCATTCATCCCCACTGAGGATATTTTGGTCCTCCAAAAGCATGAACATTATTTGCAATCTATTTTACTCCCTTATCTGCACAAAAAGTTCCTTAACATGCCACACTTCATTCTCCTTCACCTTTGTCTTTCAGAGCCATAAGAGATGAACGAACAACTGTACTCTATGGAAATCTGTGGTACATCTTACAAAATACATGCTCTTTTACAAGACTTATCATGACCCAAGAAAACCCCATACTTTCTAAGAGTTTATAACACACTCTTTGGTCAAGTTTACATCAAAATCATAAAGGAAACCAATACCCCAACTATTAACAAAAAGGGCCAAAAATATCGCCATGTTACTTTCATAAGTGATGGCAAACACTTCATCACTTTTACAATCATTTCAAAACATGCAATTTATAAAATGTAGCCATTCTCAACTACTTAAAAATGCTACCCATGTATTACAAAATTAGGTTGATGGTCTCCCTTCTTTTTGTTGGCTTTCTTGTTGATTTGCTTCAATGAGAGGTTCCTTTTCAAGTTCCTTCTGGTCCTCCTTCAGTTGCTACTTTGGATGGAGCTCCCAACATGTAGTTCTCTGATGCCCATGCTTGTTACAATGGCTGCAAAATTTATTCTTCCTCTAGAATTGCTTAAGCTTATTCCTTCCCTTATATGGAGAAGGTCTTTCACGTCTTGTCTTTTTCCTTGTTGCCATTCTCCTTCAGCACTTGACAACCACATCATTATACAAGACACAAAAAGCTACATGGTTTTTTATGCCACAAGTTTGTTCACTATTACCAATTTCTTGTAATTAAAATGAAATTTAGAATACTAATACTTTTTATACCTTACTTTATCCCTCTTTGGAATGTTGTTAATTTTATGGTATGTTCTATGCTTAGAGAAGTTTACTTATCTTTCTTATTATAATCCATAGATTAGAAATCACATGTACATAAGTAAAGTGCAGATAGAACATTAAACGATAAAAAAAAACAAGCCAAGACAAGAGACACAAGATTTGGCGGCTAGCCAGGGACAAACCCCAATATGGGGAAACCCTTTGATCAAATCTTCTTTTATCTTCAATAATTCAACAAAGAGAAATAGTACATAAATTTAATTTACATCAACAACAAAAAAGCCTAGTTCAGCGGCATCAGCATCATTTACATCAGTATCATCGACATCAGCCGACATCATCATCATCGGCATCATCGGCATCACCGGCATCAGCAGCTTCACCAGCATCACTGACATCATCGGCATCATGGGCATCGGCATCATCAGCTTCACCAGCATGATCGATGTCACAGACATCATCGGCTTCACCGACATCTTCATCATCAGCATCACTGCATCATCGGCTTCACCGGCATCCCAGGCTTCACTAGCATCACCGGCTTCACCGGCATCATCAACATCACTGGCATCAGCAACTTCACTGGCATAACCGGCATCGTTGACATCACGGGCATCAGCATCACCAAAATCATCGGCTTCACTAGCATCATCGGCTTCACCGGCATCATCGACGTCACTGGCATGATCGGCTTCATCGACATCATCGTCATCGGCATCACTGGCATCATCGGCTTCACCGGCATCACCAGCTTCACCGACATCATCGGCTTCACCGTCATCAACAGCTTCACCGACATCGTCGGCATCATGGGCATCAGCATCATGGGCATCACCGGCATCATCGGCTTCACCGGCATCACCGGCTTCACCGGCATCACCGGCTTCACCGGCATCACCGACTTCACCGGCATCATCTTAGGATCTCTCCTCCTACTAAAATCCAAAGACAAGTAGAGAGAGGAAGAGATCCAAGTGTGTGTAGAAATGACTTGAAGTCCTCTTCTATTTATACTAAAATGTAGAGGTTGAATATACATGACATTTGGTGTTCTTGAGCCTACATAAGTTGTAGGTTGGCTTGATAATAATTCCATAATCAAAATAAATTCATATTTCCATGAATACTTATCGGAATCGGATGATATTTAGATCAATCCTATGCCTCTCGACGAGAGGAATCTAATAAAAATATTATCAGACATTAATAAGATGACCCACATGAAGTTTGACCCTAGTTGCCAATTTTAACACTCCCTCTCAACTAGGGAGAACTTCATCTGCAATCTGTCTGTCGGTCGCTACTATTCATCCATCAAATGCATTGCCCTATACAACCTGACCCTTGCCCTGCTCTACTCTATTTTGCCTGTTCTACTTTGTCTTGTTTTGCCATGTATTGATTTGTACTGCTCTGCTTTGATCTGCTCTGCTATGCTTTGTTCTGTTCTGCACTGCTTTTTTCTGAATTATGAAGAAGAAGAAATGATCGAGGATGTATCATACTGACTCAAAGTTAGTCTCAGAGTATGTACCACTTGTCCCAGACTAGTCTCAACCAACTCGAAGTCAGCGTCAAAGTGAGTACAACTCCTACCACTGGTCCTAGACTAGTATCATCCTCCACTGAATCAAAGTCAATCTCAGAGTGTGTACCACTGGTCCCGGACCAGTCTCAACCGACCTGAAGTTAGCGTCATAGTAGGTACCACTCCTACCACTAGTCCTAGACTAGTATCACAGTCTCAGAGAGTGTACCACTGGTCCCAGACCAGTCTCAATCGACCCAAAGTCAGCGTCATAGTATGTACCACTCTCACTAGTCCCAGACTAGTACTGCACTGTCCATAGGTCAGTCTCAGAGTATGTACCACTGGTCCCAAAATAGTCTCAACCGACCCGAAGTTAGCGTCCTAGTGGGTACAACTCCTACCACCGGTCCCAGACCAGTATCATTGATCCCAGATAAATGAAGGTCATCCTAGCATATGGAGTACGGTAGATACAACGATGCATCCATCGGTACTACTATGGTCCCTATCCTCATTTCCATGCTCATTGATCAGATGAGAGGTACTTCCCATGAGTCCTAGACTACATGGGTAGGATGCCTCGACAGGAGAACTTAATCAATCTTGTCCTCACAGGAGAAATAATCATCCTGCTACACAATCACCATGGAGAACACATCATTCAGGCCTCATAAGAAAACTAATCATCCTGCTACACAATCGTCATGGAGAACACATCATCTAGACCTCACAGGAGAACTAATCATCCTACTACACAATCGTCATGGTGAACACATCATCTATACCTCACAGGGGAATTAATCATCCTGCTACACAATCGTCATGGAGAACACATCATCCAGACCTCACAGGAGAACTAATAATCCTGATACACAATCGTCATGGAGAACACATCATCCAGAACTCACATTAGAATTAATCATCCTGCTACACAATCATCATGGAAAACACATCATCCAGATCTCACACGAGAATTAATCATCTTGCTACACAATCATAATGGAGAACACATCATCCAGACCTCATAGGAGAATTAATCATCCTGCTACACAATCATCATGGAGAACACATCATCCAAACCTCACAGGAGAATTAATCATCCTGCTACACATGAGAGCGAATTATCCTGTCCCACAAGAGAGAAAATCATCTTGTCCCATAGGAGAGCGAATCATCTTGTTCATAGGAGAGCGAATCATCTTGTCCACAGGAGAGTGAATCGTCATGTCCCACAAGACAACAAATCATTTTGTCCCATAAGAGAGAAAATCATATTGTCCACAGGAGAGCGAATCATCCTATCCACAGGAGAGCGAATCATCTTGTCCCACAAGAGAGCGAATCATCTTGTCCATAGGAGAGCGAATCATCCTGTCCACAGGAGAGCGAATCATCCTGTCCCATAAGAGAGCAAATCATCTTGTCCCAGTGCACACCACCAGGGGAGGGTGAGTCACCCTGTGGTTGTATGTTGCTCCAGTAAGAACCGCAAGCTCCCAGATCTCCCAGAGCTCAATGTATGCAACATGCAAGACCCTTTTACAAGGGTCTCTCGATGACTCCAAGTCATTCGGGAAAATCACAAATTTTATCTTTCCCCGGGGCTCTGACAAAGTGTAGCGACCTGTACATCACCTCAGTGCGATGGAGCCTCCTTGCTCATCGACTTACCATATCCCAGATAAGGCAGTATCTGATGTCTTTCTGCTGGAGCAATCATTGAATATGGGATTCCTTAATAATCGAATCCCACCTATGGTTGTCACAGAGAATCACAGTGGTATTCATAGTGTGTACTCAATGAAGAGTTTCCACAACCAGGCAACTTCATATGAGGTCATACTCATAGTTATGTATCCAGTCTCGGCGGTACTTATAACAACCGATTTCTGCTTCCTGCTCATCCATGATATTCAAGTAGAATCCAAAGAGAACCAACACTAAGAAGTGCTCTAGTGATCCTCCACAATGCCTACCTAGTCAGCATTCGAATAATCATGCAGTTTTCATATTTCCGGCAGTGTATCTCAATCCATGAGAGATTGTGCCCCGAAGATATCTCAGAGGATTCTTGGCACCAATCCATTAAGGCTCAATCAAATATGTGCCCACCATGCTAACTGCAAAACATATGTCCGGACAAAAGTTCACCAAGAACATCAACGTGATTGAGTTTATGAAACTCGGAGGCATTTCCCAAATCTGGTTCGACATCAGTACCATATAACTTCTGAAAGTTAATATCCTTGAGGTAGTCACAGGCTTGCAGTTTATCATTCCACATTCGGAATCCAACTCCCTCTTATTTCTGCAAATGAGAGGGTCTGCACCTGTCAGAAATAGGTCATCCTTATGAAGTGCCAGTATGAGAGGTCTACCATCCATAACCTTCGGGTAATGGTTTGGATCGGTTTCACTCCTAATGAATCTCAGCTTCATCAAACAGCTATGAATCCTCTCATACTATGCCTGGGGTGTTTTGCTTCAAGCCATAGAGGGCTTTCTTCCACCTGTATACATGAGATTCCCATTCATGAGTCTCAAACTCCATGGGTTGTTCCAAACCTGTGGACCTGCGACATGAGGGGAATGGTCCCCTTTGTAAGATTTTCCTTTGGTACATCTCAAACATGTACCTTCATTCTCTTTTTGAATTCAGGCATCCCAGTCACCATCTGACTCACAGACCTCCGGTGTTGTGTCAATGGACATGGTCCCTAGTGGACTTCCTGCAACTTGATACAACCCTGAACTCAGAAACATCTTTGAAAAAATCTATTTTCAAACACGTACCTTTCCATCGATGAGTGCCACCATGTAACCTTTGACTTCCATTGCTGAAATGGACACCAGGTTCTTCTTGCAATCAGGTACATAAAATAGATTCTGTAAATGAATCGAGTTACCTTCATTCAATTGAGGGGTAACATTCCCTACACCCTTAGATCTGAACTTCCCAATGAAGTGATCTTTAAGTAGGCCATCAGAAACTTCCATTGCACCATTTTGATAATATTCTCTACTTCAACTTCACCTTCGGTGAATTTGAACCCATTGATCCTTTTGTCTTGTCCCAACTGTTGTCGGTGATTGCTATTTCACTCTTGATTGGGCATTGCCTTCAGCTCAGCTCTGATACCATGTTAATTTTATGGTATGTTCTATGCTTAGAGAAGTTT
This sequence comes from Pinus taeda, assembly GCA_000404065.3. NCBI lineage: Eukaryota > Viridiplantae > Streptophyta > Pinopsida > Pinales > Pinaceae > Pinus > Pinus taeda. The sequence goes on along the minus strand of APFE030738565.1, from coordinate 39,770 downwards.
ACTTATCTTTCTTATTATAATCCATAGATTAGCAATCACATGTACATAAGTAAAGTGTAGATAGAACATTAAACGATCAACAGAAAACAAGCCAAGACAAGAGACACAAGATGTGGCGGCTAGCTAGGGACAAACCCCAATATGGGGAAACCCTTTGATCCAATCTTCTTTTATCTTCAATAATTCAACAGAGAGAAATAGTACATAAATTTGATTTACATCAGTAGTAGCAAACCCTAGATCAACGACATTAGCATGAACAACATCAGCATCATCGGCATCAGCCGGCATCATCATCATCGGCATCACTGGCATCATCATCATCGGCATCACTGGCACCATCCGCATCACCAACATCAACAACATCAACAACTTCACTAGCATCAACGGCATCAGCGGCATCATGGGCATCAACATCATTGGCATCACCAGCATCATCGGCTTCATCGAAATCATCATCTTCATTGGCATCATTGGCATCACTGGCATCATCGGCTTCACCGACATGATCGTCATCGGCATCACCGACATCATCGGCTTCACTGGCATCACCGGCTTCACTGGCATCACTGGCTTCACCGACATCATCGTCATCATCGGCATCAGCAACTTCACCGGCGCCGTCGGCATCACAGGTATCAACATCATCGACATCACCGAAATTATTGGCTTCACCGGCATCATCGGCTTCACCGACATCATCAGCGTCATTGGCATCATCAGCTTCAATGACATCATTGTCATCGACATCACCGGCATCATCAGCTTCATCGACATCACTGGATTCACCGCCATCACCGGCTTCACCGACATCACCAGCTTCACCAGCATCATCGACATCACTGGCATCAACAGCTTCACCGGCATCGTCGGCATCACGGACATTAGCATCATCGGCTTCACCAGCATCACCAGCTTCACCGACATCACCGGTTTCACCAGCATCATCTTAGGATCTCTCTTCCTACTAAAATCCAAAGACAAGTAGAGAGAGGAAGAGATCCAAGTGTGTGTAGAAATGACTTGAAGTCCTCTTCTATTTATACTAAAATGTAGAGGTTGAATAGACATGACATTTGGGCTTCTTGAGCCTACATAAGTTGTAGGTCGTCTTGATAATAATTCCATAATCAAAATAAATTCATATCTCCATAAATAATTATCGAAATCAGATGATATTTAGATCAATCCTACACCTCTCGACGAGAGGAATCTAATAAAAATATTATCAGACATGAATAAGATTACCCACATGAAGTTTGGCCTTAGTTTCCAATTTTAACAAATACTCACTTCCATTTGGAAATGCACTGCAATCACGATCACTGGAGGATTGTGATGTACTCTCAACATCTTTCATTGTCTCAAACTTGTCGCTTGGAGATTCTCCTATCTCTTCTATTCTGACATAGTCCAATTCTGCATGTCTTGTTAATTCTACCACTTGGATGGGATTCACAATGCCTTTCCCATTAGCTCCTAGGCCCTTGCCTTCATATCCCAACTTCTTCATTAATATTGAACCAATGCTTGTAGTGTGCTTTTCAAAAGCACCCAAATCATCATCATCATGTGAAAATGGAACTGAAGAATTACCAACATTGTTTACCTCTGATAAATGATGATGGCTTCGTGATCTAGGTGGCTCCAGAAAGGCTAAAAAATCAAAGTCTTCAAATTTCGTCAAAACCAACACCAGAGCATAGAGCTCGTCTTCCCGATTCCAATGGTGCAAACTACACCTCAGTCTGAGTTCGTATGCAAAAATTATGCTTAGTCAAAGTTTCTGTCAAACTGGGAAAAAGTCAAAGTCAAAGTCAACATTCTTCCATGTGGTGGGATATATATGACACGTTGCATCAAATTCAATAGGCCTAGTGGGACCCACATAGCTAATGTGAAAACCTAGTTAGCAAACTAGGTGGACCCACAAGCAAATGATGTGGCAACACCATGAGTCGACACATGGAAAGTAAGTGACAAAAGTGGCATATGATGTGGACCAATGAGAGCTTGCCACATGGCCCAATCACATGGTGCCACATAGCACCTCAAATTAGTCCCAAGTGGCCTTGACATGGTGAAACCTCCATTTTTGTCTTATTTTCATGGTTTTGGGAGTCATTATAATATGGACATTCGATTTCCATATATTATATGGTTTGAAAAATATATTAAAACCAAAATTGAGCTTTAAAAACCATTTTAAAGAAAAATTAGGAGTTCATGGGTTTTGAATCTAAAACCTACCCAACAACAAGTAACTTAATATGATTATGCCAACTATTGTGTCAACCACACACTTTGTCTTATTCACCCTCACACTTTGTTACAAAATGCCATTCAAATGGTTCAAAGGAGCCATGGAGAATAGATGAGAGATGAGGGTGCAAGAAGACCAATGAAGTCATCAATCTCAAGAATGTTATAGGAATATTGTGAGAGCATATCTTAGAGAATCTTTCAAGGAATATTCTCTATGAGGAATCTTTAAGATTCCCTAGGGGCAGAATTTTGAAGGTGTCAGAAATATGTCGAGTTTATACTCATTTGAACTAGTTTTTCGCAAGGAACATGATGGAATGATCAATTTATTCATCTGAGTAGCCAAATTTCAGTCAACCTTCAGAAGAGAATCTTTGAGATTCTCGGGGAGACCAGATTTGAATGAGTTAGAAAGGGGTCGAGTTTATAGTCATATTTCACGGGTTTTTGAAAGGAACGCGATGGTATAAGCAGTTCCTTCATCTGAGTAGTTGATTTTTAGGACATCCCTAGTCTTGGAGGTATAAGATGCATTGTTGCCATGTATTCATTTGATTTTTGCTGAGATGATGATTTTCATTTGAGATCGATATATGCCACTTTGTGAGAGGATCATTGTATGCCACTTCATGTGAGAGTTTTATATTTTGTCATATTGAAGGAGAGTTTTCACGAGTGAGAGTTCTTATATAGGAGTGTCTCATGGATAGACATGCCACTCCATTTAAGGGAGTTCTTCCTTGTATTGATGAAGAATACATCGCGTACTCATCATCATCTTGCAACATTTAATGAAGCGACCTCCCCACTCTTGACACCAGGCCCGGAGACATAACCCACATTGGGTGAACTCCATTATCAACTTGTTTATGCCTTTGTTTTCTCATGGTTTCTTTTGAATTACACTTCTTTTATGTGTATGCATCATTCTCTTTTAAATGCAATACTATATGCATCATTGAAGTAAAAAGATTCAGATCAATTTTGGTATCAGAGCGGGTATTCGGTTGATGTGAATTGCAAGCGTATGATAACCAGGAGCTCCAAAGAGGTGAAGGAAAACTAAAATCCTTTGATCCTGAAGCAGGACGTGCAGCACAAAGATATAAAATGGCAAATGAGGAAGCTCAGTTGGAGGAAGAGCGAAATTATCTCAAGGTATTCTACACCATGGCAGAAAAAGTGGACAAATTGTTTGCAGAATATGCGAAGACAATGGTGAAACTAGGGAAGAAGGAAGAACTAGATGATCATGCCTCAGTAAATCAAGGAGGAGGAGAAGAGCCTCCTGAACCCCCATCTCCATCTTCCAGTGAATTCTCCACTTCTTCCTCATATTCTCATCGTTTTAAAAGTAGAAAAGATCATAAAAATCCTTTTTTTTTAAGTTGGATGTCAAGTTTGATTTGCATGTGTTTAATGAAGAATCTAATGCAAAAAATATGTATAACTAGATCAAATAGGTTGAACTATATTGCTGCATACAATAAATTAAAGAATATGAGGCCAAGATCAAGTTATCATCCCTTTGATTGAGTGGAACTGCTCTCGTATGGTGGGAAGGCAAGTTACAGAAAGGTGGTAAGAGTAATCGTAAACTTCTTTCATCTTGGTCTAAGTTTGTTTCTGCTTTAAGAGGACAATTTTACCCATTGGGCTATAGATAGAAGGCCATGATGGAATGGTAACATTTCAAACAAAGTGAAGGTCAAAATGTTCAAAATGTTCAAAATAGTTTAGGAAACAAGCATTAGCATTGAATGTTCCAATAGAATATCCTGAAATTTTGATGAAATACATTGGCTCTTTGCATAGTTATTTGCATCATTCATTGTTATTATTTGAACCTAAAACTCTTGATGAAGCTAGTGTGAAGGTTCTACATCATGAAATTAGGGGGAGGAATGAGAAAGATGACCGCCAAAAGAGGGAAACAACAACTAAGTGAAAGGAAGCAAATCCCTCTTGTACTCATTGTGAGAAATAAGGGCATGATGAGGAGCATTGTTGGAAATTGCATCTAGAATTGAGGCCAAAGAGGAATGGCAGAAAAGAAGAAGAAGATGGTCGTTATCATGCATCAAGACCAAGAATATGAATCACAGGATGAGTGTTGGAAATATTGGGGGGGGGGGGGGGGGGGGTGAATCAATATTCCTTTCAATTAGTATTATTATTAATCTTTCAGAGCATTAGTTAATCTTCAATTATTATCAGTGTTTGTACAATGATAGCAGTAAACAAAAGGAACACAAATGCACACAGATTTTAAGGTGGAAACCTCGTCCAATTAAAAAACCACTTGAACGCTTTTCTAATAATTCTTCAATCTTCAACTCCAATTGAAAAGAAAGCTCCAACTTCCTAGAATCTAGAAAAGCGTTCTTCTCCAGCTCCCATTGGATGGAAGCTCCAATGCCCGAGATTCTTTAGTAGTCAATTGAAGGGATGCCCCAACACCCAATGAGATACAATTAACCCTAGCACCACCCTACCACCCTGAAGTTTTCATAGGCTTGAACCTGTTGGTCACTTCATGCACCAGCCTAGCACCACCTTACCACCCTATAGAAGAATAAAATAAGAATGGACTCTCGTACCAGGGGAAATGGTCCACTTTACAATGATATAGAATGATGTAGAAGAAGAAAACACACTAGACCATAACCCCAACTATGACACAACAAACTAATGATGATCCTATACCTCTCGAGACTGCCTCTTCAACTCTTGGTAGATAGACACTTGTACAAATTTTACAATGATGCTTTTACAATGACTCTGTACAATGATACTTTTACAATGACTGTATGCAGCGCTGCCCACTTGAAGACTTCATGTGGTGAACTTCTTGTTGTTGTTCTACACCTTGATTGCTGCTCTTTTCATGCTATCCTTTCTCACTCTTCAGAACATTATATTATGCATTAAGTCTTCTCTTGATGACTATATAATACCTGCAAAAAGTCTTCAAGGAAATACCCATGACATGATAATGGAAAAACTTACCTCATCCTGCAGAGCATATGTCAGTGCTAAACAAAAATAACAAGTTAGAATACAAATAACCTAATGAAATTAAGAGATGAACATGCATATACAGAAGATAATTACTTGGAGCTTACCTCTTCTGCATCATTTTTCTGCACCTTCCTCTTTGCTTCCCTAGAAAGTTTGGTCCTTTGCACCCCTTGACAACACTTGATCTAGTTTTTTTTCTTGCCTTCTATGAGCACGATATTGAATCTGATGTATCTATATGATTTTAGATCCACAATATGTGATATTTGGTCTTGTAGTATCCCTCTGAGTCTTCTTTCCAATGCCACAGGTGTGACCCGATTTGGATTCTTCAAGGCAAAGTTATGCTCAATATCTCACAATGACCTAATTATGGACTAGTTCAATAGAGCGAACTTGTACGACATGCCACATGTCACTGTTTCCTACTTTAGCTCTGAAATTGATACAAAGAAAACTACAGTCCGTTCACTATTTTCCACTTTTTACATAATTCCAATCCGCTTCTCAAAGAGAGAGTTATGATGATTTTCCCAAGGTCACCTCTTTGAGATGAAATTTAGGGAGCCTACAAAAACCCTACCTTCCACAGATCATATCTCCGAAAATATAGTGAACCAAGATCTGAAATTTGGTCGAGATGTTCATCAGGATTTCTTCTCAAATGGGTTTTAATTTCAGCATCTAAGACTTCGCAAAAATAAAGTTATAGTGAAAATTCCACGATCACTACTTTTGGAGGATATATGAGATTTCTTTTTATAGAGTTGAGAGGGGCTTCTATAGAGAATGTTGGAGGGATTTTAGGAGCTTAAAAAATGATTATTTATTGAATATTCAATGACCCAAATCAATGATAAATGCCATGCCACAACCCCATGGGGTTTTAGCCCTCTAATTGGTGTTAGTAACTTCAATCTTGAATAACTTACAAACCGTGAGGAATTACGAGGAGAACTATATACTGATAGAAAGATATTTTTGAGTGGAGTATTCCTATAATGGTTATGAGATGAGAAACCATGAGTGATGATGCCCAGAGTTCCATGGCATTTCAGGGTCATCCTTGGTGCTTCTTGGGTTGACAACGATGACAACCTCAGATCATCTTTAGATCAACAATCTCCCCCTTTGGCATTGCTGGCAACACAAGTACTCCCCCTGTGATCAAGGAACCTTTACCTACTACTTTCTCTCCCCCTTTGACATCAATGGAAAAGGGTAAGTCCCCCTGTGATCAAGGAACCTTTACCTACTGCTTTCTCTCCCCCTTTGACATCAATGGCAAAGGGTAACTCCCCCTAAAACACAACCATCCTATGGACTTGTACACACTTCCACTCCCCCTTTATTTTCTATATAAGGAAAATCTAATGAGAACTTGGGAGAATCCCAAGCTTCTGGCGAAGATATTCAAATGCTTCACGAGGTAGAGGTTTAGTGAAGATATCAATGATTTGTTCTTTTGTACCAACATATTCAAGTTTGATATTATTTTCAGCGACTTGTTCTCTAACAAAATGATATTTGATCAGAATGTGTTTTTTTTTTTTGAATACATGACATAATTCTTAGAGATGCTGATGGCATTGGTGTTATCACAAAAGATAGGAATATGCTCACTGAGTTATATAGTTGGGTCCCTATAATACTAGTGATTACCCCATTACTATTGTAGCTATACCCCTTATTAATATTGTTGTGCCCCTATTGTCCCCATATTGTTATTACTGTGCCCCATAGAATCCCTCTATTTTTATTTTTGTGGCTTTATAATATTATTGTCAGGTTGGTTGGGTTATATTGTGACTCCTCCTTAGACTCCTATATATAGAAAGGAGGTTTTTTCATTTGAATAATCCAAGAATTTTTCATTTATGTAATGTAAAGGAGGTTGCCCCCTTGAAGAGGCTGAATTCTAAGGCGTTGATCTATCTTTTCTATCTTTTTCTTGAGCTGGTTACATAACATTTGGTATCGGAGCTTTGGATTCTATCTTTTTTTCTGCGACATTTCAGAAGTTGAAAAAAACACCCATTTGAGAAGACATCACGCTAAATCTCGGGTCTGAATTTCAGAGCTTTTTGCACTATATTTACGGAGATATGATCTGAGGAAGTTGGGCTTTTTGCAGACTCCTGAATTACATTCCAAACAGGTGACCTTGGGAAAATCGTCATAACTTTTTATCTAAGCATTTGATTGAAATTTCATAAGAAGGTGCAGAAATAGGACGAACTGTAGTTTCTTCTATATATTTTTTAGAGCAAAAGGTCGAAACAGTGACTCATGGCACGTCATACAAGTTTGCTCTACTGAATTAGTCTATAATCAGGTCACTGTGGGAGATTTCACATAACTCTTCCTTGGAGAATCCAATTTGGATCATACTGGTGGAATTGGAAACAGGACACAGAGGGCTACCACATATCACAAATTTAGAACTGCATGATCTGAAATTACAGAGATACATCATATTCAATATCAGGCTCCTACAAAGTGAAAAATGGTGTGTAGTTTTTTTAAATTTTTTGCATAAGATTGGTTTGAAAAATTAGTTTGAAGGAATTCAAAGGGCATAGTAAAGCATTATTATTGGTAGCTGATGCCCCGAGGAAATAAAATGCAAACACCTAGTAGGCAACCTGAAAGCTCTAGCATGACCCATGAAGAAGAGGAAGAAATACAACATGATATATCAAAATTACGAGACCAAGTACAACAATTGTCACTTGCAAAAAAAGGAACAGAATCTAAGATGGATGGTTTAAAGAAAGAAGTAGAAGCTAAGATGGATGGTTTAAAGAAAGGCGTAGAAACTAAGATGGACGATTTGAAGATAGATTTGAAGACAGACATGGACGAATTGAAGATAAATATGAATAAGTTGCTACAAGAAATGGTCATTAATGGTGAAAGGGTAGTAAAGGAAACTCATGATGACAACAAAAGAAATGTTAATCATGATTTTCCATAGACTCTAATGTTGGATCGAAGACCCACCATATTCCAAAAATCGATATGAGGAAGTTTGATGGCAAGGATCCCGCAACATGGATATTACAGATGGAGCAATTTTTCGATCTCAATAATGTGCAAAACACACAAAAGGTACGTATGGCAACTTTATATTTGGAACCAAATCAGTTTGTTTGGTATCAATGGCTTTGCTCTTGTAAACAATTTATCACTTGGGCAATTTTTACGAATAAATGACAACCATTATTGAGGAACAAAAGAAACACCTTTTAGCCAATTGAAAACTCTCAAAAAAAGGGGTTCAATAATGGAGCACATTGAGGAGTCCCAAAAATTGAACATAAGGGTAAAAGATATTCCAGAGGAGCATAGGATTGATGTGTTCATAGGGTCTTTAAAGGATAATATCCAACATGATGTTCGCCTTTGGGAACCTGATTCATTAGAGAAGGCATTCAGGTTAGCAAGAAAAATGGAAAGCAAAATTATGGCAACCAGGAAGCATACCACTCACAACTATAAAGACGGAAGTGTTGTTGCCCCTAGTCTTCCACAACCTATAAGGTTGACACCACAACAATTGGAAGAAAAAAGAGCAAAAGGGATTTGAAAGTTGTGATAGCAAATACACTAAAGGTCATAAGTATGATGAGAAGAAATTATTCTACATAGATTGTGAAGAGGAAGAAGAAAAGGAGCAAGAAGAGTCAAAAGAAGAGGATATACTCTAGGAACAAAGCCTAGATAAAGAAGAAATGA
>APFE030738558.1:25647-48252 GCA_000404065.3 Pinus taeda | reverse complement strand
TTCATTTCGTCTTTAATTGGTTTAATATCTAACTTATCTACCACATTATTTAGGGTGAGGCGGCTATTAACTTTTTCTTCTAATTCTTTAATCATGTCTTTCATTTTAAGACCCTCTAAGGTATCAGCGTCTCCTTGCTGAGGTGGTTGGTTAGTATCTTGGTTTTGTTTTTCTATAGCATGCAATCTAGTCTCCATTGCCTCCATTTTATTCTCCAGCAATTCTATTTTATTTTCTATTTGTTTCTGGATAGTGTTTTCAAGAGATGCAAATTTGTTTTCCAACACGGCTTCTAACTCTTTTTGTAATTTGGCTTCTCTTTCTTCTCTGCGTTTCTCTAAAGACTCTATATACTCATAGAGGCCTTGTAGAGTAACTGTGCTAGATCTGCCCTTTGTAATCTTTGGTAACTGTGGTGAAGTATTCATACTTGAAATTATATAAGCAAATATGTATTAAAAAAGAAAAAGATAAGGAATGTGTGCACCTGATATCCGAACCTGATATGCGAGCCAAGATCTCCAAGCTTTGGATTGCGAGCTTTAAAACCAAGAAACTGTTTATATATTGCCGAGACGAGACTGTTTATATATCTTCCGAGACTGCGTATATATCCCCGAGACTATTTATATATCACCGAAACTGTGTATATCGCGAGACTATTTATATATCACCGAGACTGTTTCGCGAGACTGTTTATATATCTTCCGAGACTGATATATAACCGGAACCGGGACAAGATCTATTTATAATATCACCGAGATCTGTTTATATATCACCGAAACCGAGACAAGATCACCCGGATCGAGAGTATATATGCGAGAGTATATACACACAAACAGATCTGTTTATATGCAACCGAAACTATGTAATCGGAACTGTGTATATCGTGAGACTGTCGGGACTATATGCGAGATCTGTTTGTTCATATGCGAGATCTGTTTAATATTAATATCTTAAATTAATTAATATTAATATATTAAAATTGACTGGATAATTGAAAGTTTTTTTATTTAAATTTTTTATTAATGATAATAATAATAATATATTAATTAATTAATATAAATAATATATAATTAATTAGTATAATAACATATGTTAAAATTTAATCATTTTTACCATTTAGGTTTTGAATTTGAAAGTATTATATTCACTCACCGGTTAAAAATTAATAGATAAAATCTCAACAAATAAATAAATGAATGAATGAATAATTAATTAAATTAATTAAAATTAAAGCATTCAAGCCGACATTCTGCTGATTCTAAAAAAAAATTTCACATTATTATTTATTTCCTTCTAAGCAGCTCTTCTTTTATCATCATTCATAAGTCCTGATGATGGATCCCAGTTGGGATTTGAAACGTTGGCATAGAAATGTTCATACTGTGGGTTCTCCGGTAACTGATTCAAAAAAGACATTTCATTTTTGCCTTCTTTTTAAAGGGTCCATGTTTGTTCATTTTCCTTTGTTGGTGCAGTGTCATTTTCACCTTTCTGGGTTTCCTTATGAAATTCCTTTGCTCCTTGCTCACGTACTTATCGTCAACAACCTCTTCTGGATTGGGATGCAATGCAAGATCCCGAACAAGGTAATCTAATTCATGTTCTCCCCACTTTCCATGAGGAGCCACCAAAATGCACTCATCGTCGAACATGAGTGGCCTCAGAACAACATCCATGGTAGTATCTTCCACAATCGCAATCATCTTGAAAGCAGATCCAATAAAACTTCTAACAATTGGGTTATGAGAGAAGCAAGTTTTACTCTGAGTGATTTCTTCAACAACATGAGTGATTTCTCAACAACATGATCTTCAAAAACACAACACTGTTTTTCAAAGATTTCTTTGAACTTCAAAACACTGCCAAACCCAAATGGGTTCTTGAGAAAATGATCATCAAAAGGATCATTGTCAAAAAAGTCTAAAAAGATAGACATATCAGCTAGGCTTAAATTTTCCTTAAACTCTGGCGAGCTTTGACTTCAGAATAGCACCACTCTTGGAATAACACCTCTCGGCTCTGCCTCTCACTTCCCTGGATGCACACCACACTTTCGCTACCTGAGCTTTGAGAGCTTCATCAAACAATAGCTGCTACAAACTTTGCTCCTCTGCGCTACAACAATTCAAATGAAAACTCCTAGGCTTTCACGCCTCACTTCACATCACAACCGACAGCGGCTTCTCCAGGTATTCACTAGTCTTCAATTTGTAACCTGACTTTAGGTCTTCACAAGCAGCACATAGCACGCTGCAATTAACTTTCCAACCTTTGCTTTCAGAAACTCTGCGGCTTTGAACGGCTTGCCCATTGACTATGCTTCCGGCTTCAAAACCCTCACAAATCTTCAATATGCAGCAGAACAGCTGCTACGCACCACAACTCCTCAAAATGCCACGCCAACGAACAACGAAAATTCTTTACACATCTCCTTGCCTCTTCCACTCGACTTCCTTAGGTGCACTCGACAGCCAAAGAACAGGAAACTATTCAAAGGGCAGTCAATTTCCTCAGACTGCCACCAGACCTTTAGCTCTACGCCTCAACGAAGCTCAACACACATATCCCTGATGCCTCCAAGGAGACTGCAAGTTCACAGCCACACTACTTGCAGAAGAACTCTCAAAATTCACCACTTGTGGCAACAAACAAAGTCAACAGTCAACCCAGCTTACCTCACGTCCTCAAGCATGGGCTTGCACCAAGCCTCTTCTCAACAGCCACACCATAACGCAGCACATTTCTTACACACAAACATATCTCTCCAGGGGGACTCTCCAACACAGTGGCACACGACAAGAACTTTCATTATGTTTCTTTCCCACGGCAGCAAGCCGAAACCAAATAAAAAACACTAATCCGAAACCCTCAACGCTCCTCAGCACTTCTTTCTCGATGCTCCTCAATGGCTAGATCTGGCTTTGACAACTCTCGACTCACAACACACTGCCCCCAAACCTAACAATACTGTAGGTCGATCAACGACTCCTCAATGCCTCCATACCAAAAATACACATATCAGAATACAAAAAATAGGGTACGCATAAATTGGTGCACTTCTCCCACTTTCATACAGAACTATATTGCTCTCCACTTGGCATTCACACTACCGAGCCTTCAGGACTCACTAGCACTCCACGACACTAGGCAACTTGGGCTTCACACAACCCTGCAACAACTCACACAGACTTTTTTTTGTCTCTATGCAACGCTCAACGCCTACTCAAAATAGAGATGGATTCCTCAAGTGCCTATAACAACACTATAACAACCACACTAATGCAGCTCTTCCCACCACTCATCAGGAATAACAAAATATCCATGCTTAACATCAAACAGATGGCAGCACAATGCTCATGGCATTTCACAATCAACAAGCACAGAACACACCACCAAGCTCTCTGCGCACCTTGGCTCACAAGCACACTCAACTATGGCCAAACATAGCTCACCTAAAGCCTGGTGCTACAGGATTTACTCTCTCACAAACAACACTCACTATGGATAGAAGATTGCTACCTCACAGCTGGCTCTGATACCATATGAGAGAGAACAAAGCTACTGAGATGCACACACAAACAACTCAGAACATCACAACTTAGAACCTCCTTTCATTCGATGTCTGAACAGATATTTATATACAACAGAGAAACTTCTGGAATTTGGTGGGGTAGTAGCTTCTTCAGGAAGCTTGCTCATTTTGTCAACGATTTCCAGAAACTATGCCTAAAATATCTACTGAATTATCTAGAACAGTCCAGCAACTACATTGATGAGGGTGGTTGGAATTAATGTCTTCCAACAATATTTAAATTGGCCCTGACAGTGTCGTAAATAAGCCAAGAAGAAATAAAAACGGATCCAAAAAATGGAACGTTCGAATGAAGTATTGACTGACCGCAGCGATGTCGTGACTCGGATCTCGTTGTCATTAGGAGCAGCGAACGCCGCAGAGGCGGATGCTGCAGTAGCACAAAGGAGTCCTACCGGTTGCCTCATTCTCCAATTCTTCCGGAAAAACAAATGCTTCGAGGAATGGAACCTCTGACCTGACAGAAGAAACCCTTGCTTTACAATACCAAGATCTCTTCCAACTCATGGAACAAACGGCTGAACAGAGATTGAGACTGAGACTGGTGGCCCGTTTGAAGCCTTAAAATAAAAAACAAAACGAAGGCAATTTTCGCTTTCCGCAGGTTAATAATGACTGTCTCGACAAATAGTAGGATGGCCTCCCAAACAGAACAGCAAGAAGCGTCCCTACGACGCGCAGCTTCACCCCAGGTTTCGAATCTGTAGGCCTTTCGAAATAGGGGAAGCGTAAACACCAGACGACTGCAAACGAGAATTTAGCAGGCAATTACTGGTTCATCATACACTGAAAATTTGGAGACGGAAAAAGAGGGCTTGCGCCTTTTACAAGCGTGTTACGATGACGAGATTCACGAGAACATTGACCTACCCTTCATTTTAAATTAAAAAAAAAATAGAAATGGAAAACTAGGCGAATGATTCATTGAAGTGAAGGTGCAACGCTGGCCACGCACTTTAGTGGGAAGGTTGGAAGTATTCGTGTTCAAAAATATCTCCTCTTCTAATTTGTGATCTCTAATTTGTGGACTAGGCATTCCGGCCATCGCTATCTACATTTTCTAGCGAGTTTCTGTACCTCTACTTGCTTTTGTGGTTGTGGCTATGGAGTCTACTTGGAGAGCTTCTAAATTAGATTTATTGACATGGACTTCAATGGTGGAGGGGAGCATGAATGCTAGATTTATTGACATGGACTTCAATGGTGGAGGGGAGCTTGAATGCTATGTTAGTTATGTTAGTTAGATTGAGTAGTTTTTTTATTTAAAAGTTATGATGTTTTAGTTTTTCAGAGTGAGAAAATTTATCATAATTTAATTATGAAATTCGCTATTTCTGACTACTATTTATAAATGACTGACTGATTTATAGCCTTTAATGAAAGCAAAGTAATGGTTAAGGAAGCAAGCTTAACCATTAAGGAAGCAAGTTTTATTATCAAGGGAGCAGGCTTTCTTGTTAACACGTGCATATATTTGATCGGAAACATATAGCAGAGACTTTTCCATCTATTCCTTCATCGTTGTTCGCTAGGGTTTGTATCATGCCGGCCATGCTATTCTGCCTGGTAGGAAATAGAATAAGAGAATAAGAGTAAAGTGGCGGTGGGAAGGAAAAAAATAGTAGACACTAGCGGCATTGACTTACAGGTCGTTCTTAGCTGTGTATTTTGTCTTTTTATTGTAGCTTTTATGTATATATTCATTTAATAGTTTAGAGGCCTATGTTAAGTTAGGGAAAAAGTCTATCGTTTATATATTATTGTTTTATTTTTATAGTTAATTTGCTTTCTTTAACACATATATTGTTAAATTTTATAGCTTAAATATAATTTAGTTGAAATTATATTAAAAATTGAAATTAAATTTGATTTTTTTTTCATTTACATTTCTGTTTCTGGTAATATAACTTTCCTTTCCTAAAAACCTCTTAACCAGCAAAAACAATTATCAAAACAAATACATGGACCCAAACAAAATTATATATATATATTAATTATAATTAATTACATCCCGATTTCCTTAATGTGGAACATTGTGTATCTTTAATATGTTACTAATTCAAATTACCTTGGACTCGTTTGCTTCACTTCGAGTTGTATCCTCTTTTTATTATCATGGTTTTGCATATTTCATTAGATTTTGATTCCCTGGGTATTGCTTTGATGCCACGCCACTCTCTTTCTTCTATCTTAATTTAAGTATTTATACTTCATTTCTTATTTTAATGTTTAGGTTTTTCAGAGGAATTTATTTTTATATTATGATATTTTTTTCAATTTTTTATTTATTTATCATAATACAGTAGGTTTTCAATTTTTATCACAATATAAATAATTTGTTTTCCTTTATTTTTATATTATAATATATATAGGTAGGTATTATAAGGTTTTTCAATTTCTAATTGATTAACAGAATATAAAATAATTTGTGTGATCATATAATATTATTTTTGTTATTTTATTTCTTCCCTCTAGAGCACACGTGGTTTGGAATTTTGTATTGTTTATGTTATAAATAATTTATTTTATATTTATAATAGTATTTTGGATTATTACATTTTATTTTTATCGGTTATAAAATTAGGTGTTTTCTTTATGTGAGGTTCGGAATTTTATGTTTTTTTTAAGTCAGTTTTTGTATTAACAGAGAAAAAGTATAGTACAAAACTTCTGCCTTAGCAGATTAATGGCCGCTAGACAGCAGGCCTGACTACTTAGAAATTAAAAGACACAAGCACACCACGCAGGGTGGCAGAGAATTAAAACACGCTAAACCAGAAGGCAAGGAGGATCTGTTAGAGAAGTCTCTCGACAGGTTCCGAGAACAGAAGACATAGCAAGATTGAAAAAGAGGGGGCATAGGGAGCGGTCTGCAAAAAGACGAATGTGACCGCCGCCATTACCGATTGGCATGTCCTGGCTTGGGAGGGTTGCCCGGCTGAGTGCCTGAAGAGTCCCCACGCTGAGTCTCAGCGAGCTTGCCGTCGTTGCCAATGACATTTCTCAAGAGCTTAATCAGCACAGTGAGCTTTTTGTTGATACTGTCAGCCTGTTGGTCCAGCGAGGAGAGCTTAAATTCAATACTTTCCACGACCGCCATGTGGTCATGCTCCATGGCCTCAGTGTGTTGCTTGAGCTTGCGTAGCTGCTCTGCCTACTCGTCTTGGGCATCCAAAACTTTTGCAAGGAGGGTCTTCATGCGCCAAGCTTCGGCTTGAGTTCGGACGAACTGGGTGGCACGAGTATGGGTAGTGCCTGGGTCCAGAAGCCAATCTACTTCCTTCCCAATTTGCTGATCCGAAACCTGTGTTTCCTCCTCCTTGACGCTGGCTTCTAGTTTGCTGATTTTGCGCTTGTTGCGCTGGGATGTCCTTATTTCGTACATGTTCTTTGCTTGCTGGAGGTCTTTGTTTGCAGATTGGTTTCGGCAACCTTCCCCTGCCATTACGACACCTGTAGCCACGGAGAGTTCCTGCGCTGTGTTTGCAGAGGGAGCGGGCTCAGACTTACTACGCGATAAAACATTGCTTTTCCTTGTGGCCTTGGTGGTTGTTAAATAACAAATGACTGGGAGGTGATCTATGAGTGGCTGCTCTTCTCTGTGCCACTTGCATGTCCGTTCAACATAATTGCTGCGCGGTGGGAAAATGGTGAGGCCTTGAAATGATTGCCGGCCTTTACGATCACCGTCATCTTCTTCCTCCTAAGCGTGACAAGTGTGCCTTGTCCTGCCCTTCTTACGACCACTGATTTTAAAGCGGATCGTGGGGGGTGCGTATCTCTTGATCGCCTGCGTCTGACAGATATTCCTTATGTCATTCGTCCTACGGCTCTTGCCTAAATTAATGATGCTGGCTGAATCAGCATGACTAATCACCGGACTCATTAAGTTATTCGATCGTCTGATCTCACATCTCTGCCGGCCTCATATCCAACCTGGATAGCTGCATGCACCTTTCCTTTAGCTCTGGGCTGTCGATGTCTTGCCAACAGCTATCCCACCTTGCGTTGGGGTGTTCAATCCCGAAGTTCGCCAGGTGGTCAGCAACCGTATTAGCCTTACGACGAATCGCCTGAAAGGTGAGACCTTTCATTTCCCCGAGCATTTTGGCAATGTTATCTGTTACCTGAGCTAAATGCCAATGTTTTGTTACCTTGCTTACCGGCGTGCCTCTGTAGATTTTCCTGGTCGCGGTAATGGCTACCTCTGAGTCACCTTCTATCATCGCATTGTCTGTTTGGTTCGATCTGAGAATTCGTAACCCTTTTTCCATAGCTGCAAATTCCATCTTGTTGTTGGTTCCTTCTCCCAGGGCTTGATTATAAATGTGGAGAATTTCCCGTGTGATTTCTGATGACTCCCCCTATGCCTGCTAATCCGGGATTGCCTCTTGAGGCGCCATCGAAGTTCAACTTCAGGAAGCCAACAGGTGGGCTATGCCATCCAATTGGCTCCGTTCGAGGCTCTTGCTGGCTGCTTGTGGTTACCATGCTATGACCATTATCCAACTTGAAGATTTTCAAAATTTGCTGATCTCTGGTTGAGAGTTGGCTGTCGGGAACTGTTCTGCATTTTTCCAAGATCAGTTGTCGAACATTTTCGGTTAAGGTGAGTTGCGAATGCTCTAAGTTCCTATGATCATTCTGAAATATTCGCCTGTTTCTTTCTTTCCAAATGGTCCAGGTTATGAATCTTCGCAGGACTTTCCAGATGTTGTTAATTCTTAGGTTGTTAGAGTAGTCGCTAGGCCAATTCAATATGGTGTTTTGGATGGAGTCTCTGTCCTTGTTGTTTTGTTGCATGGTAGTTTCTATCCACTTCCATAAGTACTCCGCCCATTCGCATGTATTGAAAAGATGATTTATATTTTCTTCTGTTGTTTTGCAAAGGGGGCATATAGAGGGACCAAAGAATCCTTTTTTGCGCAAATTTTCCCAGGTAAGAGTTTTTCCCCGCATAAGGAGCCAAAGAAAGGTCTTTATTTTGGGCTAGAATAGGGCATCCCAGACCTTGATGCTCCAGAGCGTGACCTCCCATTGTTCAAAATGCTCGAGCTGCTCCCTTGCTTCTTTGAGGGTGAAATTGCCGCTTCCTTTCATGCCCCATCTTAGCTTGTCCCTTTCTGTAGATGTTCTTATCTTTCTTTTGTTTAGAGTGCTTAGCAAGTTCCTTATGTTGTCGTTTTCTGCAATTGAGGTGCCAGCGTTAAGGAGTGACCATTCTCTCCATTCCTGTTCGCTGTTGCTGTGGCTCCAGTGTTTATGGACCTTGTACTTGCCCCTGCTCTGACATTCCCTTTTAAAGTCCTCCAGGTCTAGAGTTCCGAGGCGAGGGAGTTGATGCCAAGCATCTTCCCAAAAGAATGTTGTTTCTCCGTTGCAGATTTCCCAAAAGCTATGGTCCTGAACTATGTTGCGGTTCCACCTAGCTAAATTCCAAATGGGAGACCCTTCTGGCACGGCCTGTAACCTAATTAGGTCCTGTTCACTGCAATCTGGAGTGTATTTTTCCTTCCAATGTCTTGCCCAAGGTAGAGTGGGTTCTTTTATCTAGCGCCACCACAACTTAGCTCCACAAGTCATGTTGATGGTGTGGGGGTCTATTAGATTTAGGCCCCCTGCTGCTTTTGATTTACAAAGTTTGTTCCAGGCCACCAAAGCCCATTTGTTTTTTTCCGAATTGCCTTTCCATATGAACGATCGCTGGATAGTTCTTATCTTCTGGAGAATTCCTTAGGGGCTAGCAAGATGGAAAGAAGATACTGCAGGATGGCTTGTAGGATTGCTTTAGTGAGGACCAATCTACCCGCAAAGTTGAGGGTTCTGTGAGTCCAGTGCCTGCATGTTTTCTCCATTTTTGCCAGTATTTTTTCTCAATGTTGTTTTTGCCAAGGTTTGGTAGTTAGAGGGGCTCCCAAATACTTAGAGGGTAAATTGCCCCGTCTAAATCCAAAAATATTTGAGAGATGTTTCTGAATGGCAAGATGAGTATTAAAGAAAAAATGGTAGATTTGGCGTGATTAATTTCCATACCTGACGCTTTGCTGAAGAGGTTTAGGATATTTTGAAAGCCATAGCTTCTTTCATAGTAGGGGTGTCATGCAGCATGGTGTCGTCCACGAATTGCTGGTGCGTAGTTGCGAGGATAGAGTGCAGAGGATGAAGCCCTCTAATATTGCCGTCTGCTTTTGCTTTATGAATAAGTCTGCTTAGACCTTCCATGAGGATCACAAAGAGGAAAGGGGAGAGAGGGTCTCCCTGCCTGATACCTCGGGAGGGGGAGAAGGGTTTCGAGGGGGAGCCATTGACTAGGATAGAGAAATTGGAGGATTTAATTAAAGCAAGAATCCATTTAGTCCATTGATAGTCAAAGCCAAAGGATGTAAGAATGGCTTCCAGATATTGCCAATTGACTTTATCAAATGCTTTGGAGAGATCCAGTTGCATTAACATACCTGTTATCTTCCTGGTCTGGAGAGTGTGAATCATCTCTTGAGCTAAGAGGATGTTGTCCAGGATTTGTCTGCCCTCCACATATCCGGACTGTTCTTCCGAAATTAGTTTGGGAAGAATAGATTTGAGTCTGTTGGCTATAACTTTGGAGATTATTTTGTAGATTACATTACAGAGAGCTATAGGTCTAAATTTCTCAGGAGAGTTGGCATCTTCTTCCTTTGGAACAAGAGCCAGGAAGGTGGAGTTTAGCAATTTGAGAATGGTGCAGGAGCGCCTGGAGTCTTCAACAACTTCCCATACCTCTATTTTGATGGTGGAACAACACGCTTTGTAGAAGTTTATGGTGAAACCATCAGGTCCTGGAGCTTTGTCGTTTGGCATACTTTTGACGGCCTCCTCCACTTCCTCCATTGAGACTGCTCTAAGAAGAGTTGTGTTTTGCTTAGTAGTTATGATGCGGGGTATGGCCTGAGCAAGAGTCTCGATTGCCTCTGTTCTTTCTTCCTGCGTCTCCTGAGCTATATGTTTGAAATGTTTGGTGAGTAGAGAAGAAATGTCCTTGTGATTTTGCAAAGTTTCTCCTATTTCATTGTTGAGTCTTAGGATTTTGTTTACACTTCTGTAGTCTAAAGTGGATCTGTGGAAAAACTTTGTATTTTGCTCTCCTTCCTTGAGCCACTGGACTCTGAATTTCTGTCTCCAAAGTGTTTCCTCCTATTGACAACGAAGTTGCCATTGAGCCATCGGTGCTTTTTCCTGATCTTTGGAGTCTTCACTGATATTCCCCGAGGTCCACATCTTATGAATATGATCGAGCTTGCTTTCTATTATGGATTTTTCCTGAAAGATGTTTCGGGATTCTGTTGCATTCCATTGCTTGATTTTGCTTTTAATATGCTTTAGTTTGCTTTGGAGCTTGAACATTCTGGTTCCTTTTATGTTCAAAGGTTCACACCACCATTTCTCCAGCAGTTTGACAAAGTTGGGGTGCTGCAACCATAACTTTTCAAATCTGAAAGGCTTGTTTCTAGGAGTGCCTAGGAAGGCAGCTTCTAGTGAGATAGGCCAGTGATCTGACCCTCCACTGGGAAGAATGTCAGAGTCCATTGTGATGCCTTCAATTAAGATACTTTCTGAGATAAGAAATCTGTCCAATCGAGAAGCAATTAGTTTCTCTCATCCTCGTCTGTTGTTCTAGGTGAAGGAGCTATTTTTGGGTAGGATGTCTACTAGTTTTGCAATTTCTATGAATTCTGCGAATAGCTCTGCATCCCTGTTGAGCCTTCTTGTTCCTCCTTTTTTCTCCAAGAGAGAGGTTATCATGTTGAAATCTCCACCCATAATGATCTTCGAGGTGAGATGTCTAAGCTGTAGACTCATAAGTGAATTAAGGAAATGAAATTTATCTTCTAATCGTTGTGGTCCATAGACATTTATGCATAAGTAAGTTTCAGAGTTACCTATTACTTGAACTTCCGTGGCAATGTAGGATCTGGTGGCTTCCATTGAAAGGGCACTTACTACTCTGGTGTCCCAGAGAGTGGAAATGCCTCATTCCCATTTTTGACTGGCTACTTCTATGAAGTCAATAGGTTTGCCAATTTTTTGCTGATGTTTGCCATGTAAGTTGTGGCACATTTGGTTTCCTGTATGAACATGATGTCCGACTTTTCTCTTTGGAACTTCCTTTGGAGAAGTCTTTTCTTTGTTACGTTGTTGAGCCCTCTTGCGTTCCATGAGACTATTTTCATTTATAACGAGGATAGTCAATGGTAGGATGGGAAGGCGTTAAGTGCCTTCATTTTGCTGGAGTTTAGCATTAGGATCCCCAAATCGTGTAGCACTTCACCGTTTGTTCTTCGTCCCCTTTTTTTTTTTTGCTTGAGGCCGGTTGGATTAAGGGAGATGTTTTTTGAATGGTTTCCTGTACCTGTTGCAATGCCTAATCTTCTGTTTTGCTTGTCTAGTTCCGTCTTCTATCTTGCTATGAATAGGTCACTGATCTTCCTTAATTCCTCTTCTGGGACGTTTTCTAGTCCTTGAGCTTTCCAGTTTTCCTCCATGACTGGAAGATTCACCCCTGCTTTCTCTAGGGCTTCATTGAGCTCCATCTCGTCACTTCCCCCATCACTGGTTAGCATATTGGTGTCTTCATCATGAATGCCTTCATGCTCATGCCTGTGGGCCTTGGAGCTGATTGGATCTTCCTCCTTTTCCTTCATGTTATGGTCTCGCTGGTCCTTTTGCTTCTCAGTTCATTGTTTTTCCACATTTGTTTCTTCGGTGTCTGTGTCTGTTTCCAGAATGCTGAAAGTGTTGATGGTATTGCCAGACTCTACTCCTGTTCTGTTTGATCTTCTCCTGTTGGCTCTTTGTCTTGCTTTTGGTTTTGTAAAGATTTCCTTGCTCTTTACTTCTGGCGTTGTTTTGAGAGCTTCTTTTTTGTTTGTTTAAAGGGCAGTCTCTGATGAGGTGGCCATGTTCATGACACTTTCTGCATCGGAATGGGATTTGCTCATAATCAATGGCTTGAAAGTAGTCCTCGTCTTTGAACTCCAACCATAAGCCTTCATGCAGGGCTCCTGAGACATCCAACTCCACACAGATTCTAACACATGAGGTGTACCTTCGCTGAATAGTTGCTTCTGAGACTTTAATAAAGGTTCCTAGCCGGTCTCCAATTTGTTTGAGGGTTGCTAAGCCCCAATAGTCTATTGGAAGGGAGAATAGTTGGATCCACACTGGAACTTGAGTGAAGGTTTCTTTTTCTGGAACAAAGTTTGTTTTCCAGGGTCTCATGTAAAGTCCCGCAGAAGCAAAGAAATAGGGACCTCCATCAAAAAACCTGTCCTTATCCTCTAAGTTTGTGAAAACAACAGTAAAAAAACCTTTTGCTCCTAGGTGTAGTTTGATATCACCTTTAGGTTTCCAGTGTTGCTTGATCCATTGACAGAGGGCGCGTTCTGTAGGCCCCAGTCCCATGAACTTGCATATGACTGCATGTTCTGACATATGTTCTCGTTGGGCTTGAATCTCCAGATCTGTGCAGACTACTCTGAGGGTTTCTTTTTTCTTTGGTTTGCAAGATCCTTGCGTGACTTTGTTGGCACTGGGAGTGGAGGCTGTCTGTTTTTCCTTCTCTTCTCGCCATTGTTTCTCGGCATCTTGATCTTCTTCCTCTTCTGTTTGGGCGTTTATTAAGCCTGTGATCCTTTGGTTTGCATCTTCTTCGTTGTTCCGGTTTTCCTTGCCATTAATTACTTTGTCTTTCCTTTTGGAGCTGCTTCTTGTTTCTGTTGGCATTTTCTGTTCCCTTTCTGTGTTGGTACCGCTGGAGTCCTTGCGTTCTCCATATCCCGTGATTTTTAGTCCCTCCTGCGCTTTCTGTTTGTGCATGACTATTTGTTTGAATGATGGGGTCCCTGTGGACCCCGCTTACCATTTGTCGAGTCAGTCCGCGACCTCTGCTGAGAAGATCTGCTATTCTGTCTTTCTGCACTGCTAGAGCTGTCTTTGGGTTTACAGATTGGAGGCGTTAAACCCTAGACCTAGAAGTTGCAGTCGAATCGCCAGAGCTCTTTTCTGTTTTTTATATTATAAAATAATTTTCTTTATAATCATTATTTATGATATTAGTTTTGATTTATTATATTTATAAATAAAATAATTATTATAATTTTAAATGGTGTTTCTTTATACGAGGTTCGGAATTTTCCTGTTTTTTATATTATAAAATAATTTTTTATAATCATTATTTATGGATATTAGTATTGATTATTATTTATAAATTAATATTTATTTTAATTTGATATTTTGAAAAAATAAGAAATTTGAAATTTTTAAATAATAATTTGAAAATTTAATAATAAAATTATACGTTTTAATTTTGGAAATTAATTTTCTTTCATTTTTTATCTTTAACTATTTCTATTTTTATTTAAACTTATGATAATATATCTACTCATAATAATATTTGCATCTTTCTTTATTATACAACTCCTTAATTATTACCATGTTTATTATACTTCAATTTTAAATATAAAAGTTTTGATTTTAAAAAAATATATTGAATATGGTATATTATATTTATTTTAAAGCAATTTATCTAAATGCTAAATGCTAAATAGAGGTGTCTTTCTTGGTTTAATTGATTATATTTGGTATGAAATTGGTAATATTATAAGTAATTGTTTAAGGATAGATTTTAAGCAAATTAAATTGAGTGTTGTTCTATATATTAAAATATTTGTAGATATTAATTAGGTTTATTGAACTAGATAAAACTACAAGGCAAAAATTTATATGGCATCATGTTTTAAATTATGAAAGGCAATTTTTAAAAAATGGCATATTAATGATTTTTGTTTTTAAATATAAACTCATTAGAAAAGAAACAAAAGACATAAAAAGATGGAAATATTAACAATCTTGCAAGTAAGCTATTTAGCTCATAAAAATAATTAGAATCTAACAAATTAATAAATAATAGTTTTGAAAAAAGATAACCATGCATGTCTAAAAGTTTCAGTTAAAATAATTAGAACTCAACAAATTAATAAATAATAGTTTTGAAGAAAGATAATCATGCATGTCTAAAAGTTTCGATTGAGGGATCAATTTTCCTCTTACAAAATAGAAAACAAAATAAGAAAAATGGAGCTTCCCACTTTAAAATGATAACTATAAATGTGGAGAAATATTTGGTTATTGTTCTAACTTCTAAGAATATTGTTGGGGAGTTGAGGTAGTCGGGGGGCAAGGTGGTTGGAACTCTAGTCGGCTCAGCCCTTGGTTCGTGCCTCTTGTCATTAAGGCTGGGGTTTTTTCCATAATCGTGGTGGGGTCATTGTCTTTTGTAGGTGATCCCTTTGGATGAGGTGTTCATGGTGTGTGTTTCGTTGAGCAACTCGTGCTTTGGTGCCGAGGATTTGCTTGGGTTTGTTGTCATCTAGCCTTCATGTTGTTGTCATCCAAGCATTGTTTTGCTGCTGCGTCTTGCTGATGTTTTCGTGGTCACTGGTGTCTTCTTCCTCGGCTTCATGGTCCACTCTTTATTGCTCTAGGTTTATCCTTGATGTGCTCATAACTATCGGTTTAGGGGTTTCCATTGAGTTTTATCAAGCCTTTGTGACTCTGCTTCGTGTCACCCTTTCTTGGGATGGATGTTGTGGCTATCAGGGCGACTTGTGCCTTGTGGATGTTTATGTGTCTGTTTTTGTATGGCTTTTTCCTGGATGTTTATCTGTCTATTTTTAAGTATGGTTTTTTCCTGGGGATGCTTATCTCTCCGTCTTTGTATGGTCTTTTCCTCTGGATGTTTATATGTCTGTTTTTGTTGGTTTTTTTTAATGGGTATTTTTACCCTACCATGTAATGTTGGCTGCTCATTTTAAGGCTTTGTATGCACAACTCTTATGAGTCAATTGTTGGAAGGAACTAATTCCAACCACCTGCATTAATGTAGTTAGACTGTTCTAGAGAATACAGCAGCTGGATTGATCCAGAATTCAACAGAGGTTTTAATGAAGTTTCTAGAAATCGTTGACAAAATGGGCAAGCTTCCTAAAGAAGCCATCGCCCCAATCTATCTCCAGAACTTTCTTTGTCCTATATAAATACTTGATCAGCAAATGAAGTTGCAAGTGGTAAAGTTCCAGGTTCTAAGTTTTGTGTTTGTGTTTATGCGTTTCAGGCTCTGCTCTCTCTGTTATGGTATCAAAGCTCAGGTGAGCTGTGTTTGGCCAAGGTCGCGAGTGCTCCGTGGTGTGAAGGGTAGGCAGAGTCTGCGTGTTTTCTTTGAGGGTTTCGGCTTAGTGTTTTTGATTTGGTTTCGGCTTGCTGTGTAAAGAGCGTGAGCTCTTGTTGCCGTGGGAAAGCAACATAGTGAAAGTTCTTGTCGTGTGCCACTGTGTTGGAAAGAGTCTACTGTTAGTTGTTGAAGGGCTTGCCACATTGTTTGTGCTGGTTGTAAGAGCGCTGAGGGCTGTAGATGCCAAGAGTGGCGGAGTTGCTAGCCTGTTGAGCTGTGCCTTCAGTGCTATCTAGAAGTGTTTCTATCTTGATGTGCGTAAAGCAACGTGAGGGAGTGTTGTTGTCCTGTTGGGTGAAGAGGCGTTGCTAAACCTGCACCTTGTGGAGACTAGTGGAACGCCGAGGAATTATTGTGTTAAGCACTGACTTTGATGTGTGGAGCTTTGTCTCCTTTCTTGTGTAGCCAAGACATAGGGCACTGTCAGTTGCGTTGAATTGATTGGCATGTTGCATTGAAGAACTGGAGACTGCTCCCAAGTATTTTGTTTGTGTGCAACAGTGTGTGATGTTTGTGTCACTACAGCTCCAAAGGGGGTCGGGAATGTGAAGATTCCCCCTCTAGAATGTGAAGATTAGTGAACCTATTTGTGCCTGTTGTGGACCACAACATCTATGGCTATGTTAAAAGAAGAGTGTTGTGTTAAGAGAAGGAGAGCTCGTTGTTGGAAAACGCTGATCATAAGAGTGAGGCAGCGAAAGTGTGGTGTGCATTCGGGGAAGTGAGAGGCAGAGCCGAGAGGTGCTATTCCAAGAGTGGTGCTATTTTGAAGTCAAAACTGGCCAGAGTTTAAGGAAAATTTAAGCCTAGCTAATATGTCTATCTCTTTAGAATTTTTTGACAATGATCCTTTCGATGATCATTTTCTCAAGAACCCATTTGGAAACATTTTTGGGTTTGGCAGTATTTTTGAGTTCGAAGAAATATTTGACAAACAATGTCATTTTGTTGAGGATCATGTTGTTGAAGAAATCACTCAGAGTAAAACTTGCTTCTCTCATAACCCAATTGTTAGAAGTTTTATTGGATCTGCTTTCAAGATGACCGCTACTGTGAAGGATACTACCATGGATGTTCTTCGAAGGCCACTAATGTTAAAAAATAACTGCATTTGGTGGCTCGTTTGTTGGTTCCTCATGGAAAGTGGGGATAACATGAATTAGATTACCTTGTTCGAGATCTTGCATTGCATCCCAATCCAGAAGAGGTTGTTGATGATAAGTCCGTAAATAAGGAGCAAAGGAATTTCATAAGGAAACCCAGAAAGGTGAAGATGAAACTGTACCAGCTAATGCACAATCATGGACCCTTTAGCAAGAAGGTAAAAATGAAATGTTTTGTTGTAAGACTAGCTGAGACTTAGACCAGCAGGAAAGTTAAATTTTAGGTCGTCGCGATTAAAGGGAGGTGTTAAAACATTAATCACGCCTGACCGTATGATGGCGATAGTTGAGGAGTCATCAATGTTATTCGGCAGCAAGTGGTGGTAGTCGGCCATTGTTGTTGAACCATAAATGTCAGTCAGTAGATTGCTGTAGAATTTACGGCTATCTGTGTGTATAAATTTCTATGTTTGTTAATGCAATGATCAAGCTCATTCTATGAGTCTTCCAGTTTCTGATATGGTATCAGAGCTAAGGGTTTGGGTTTGGGTGAGGTAAGCTAGGTGAGTTTGTGAGAGTTCTTCTGCAAATAGTGTGGTTGTGAACTTGCAGTCCCCCTAGAGAGATATGTTTGTGTGTAAGAACTGTGATGCGTTATGGGGTGGCTATCGAGGAAAGGCTTTGAGCCTTATCGTTGTTTTATGTTGAAGCAGCTATGTTTGAGAGTCGATCTGTCATCGTGCTCCCTGGAGGCATTAGGGATATGTGTGTTGAGCTCCGTTGAGGCGTAGAGCTAAAGGTCTGGTGGCAATTTGAGGAAATTGACTGTCCTTTGGATATTTTCCTGCTCTTTGGCTACCGAGTGCACCTAAGGAAGTCGAGTGGAAGAGGCAAGGAGATGTGTAAAGAATTTTCACTGTTCGTTGGCATGGAATTTTGAGGAGTTGTGGTGCATAGCAGCTGTTTTGCTGCATATTGAAGATTTGTGAGGGTTTTGAGGTCGGAACCATAGTCGAGTGGGCTCGGTGGAGTGAAGAGTTGAGGGCTCAGTCTTCTGTTTGAAGAGTTGTTGCTCCTTGTATGTGGAAGCTTAGTTGTTGGGCGTTGCATATTTGAATGCGTGCAATAATGCGCGTTTAGTTGTGTCTATTGTGGGAGCATGTCTTTTTTGTTGCAGAGAGTTATCAGTTTATGTGTGAGAGAGTGGGAGCATAAGAGATAATTTTCGTTGAGATTTGCAGTCTCGCTGAGAGAGTGGAAGATTGTAGAGTCGTGGAGTTGCCATTACCTGTGGAGACTGTCGTTGTCTAGAGCAAATCTGAGCAGCCATTAATCCGTGTTTAATTGTAGTCTAGTGGATCCATTGGAAGAGGCGTAAAGGAGTAGCCAAAGGAGGATCCAGTTGTGAGGCTGAAAGTAGAGAAAGTCTGCTGCGGTGTTGAAGGTGGAAAGTCTATTTCGGTGTTGTGTGTGCCGCTTGTGAACCCCTGAAGTCAGGTTACAGATTGAAGAGAAGGAGTGCGTGTAAATACCTGGAGTCTTGCTTTAGATTGAAGGGCGTTGATGTTGAAAGAGTGTGAGCGCTGCGTGGAGATGATTCTTTGCAAAAATCGTGCAAGTGGGTCTTGTTCAAGAGAGTGTTGTTAGTGAGCACTGTTTGTGACAGCCAGCCTGTGTGGAGAGCCAAGTAGAGAGCCAAGTAGAAGGTCACTGGTCTGATTGGAGGAGCCTGGAGGGCCAAGGAGAGCCAAGAGAGGCAGTAGAAGAGGCGTTATGTTTGAAGTGTGATAAAGCTAGAGCATGAAGGAGCCTGTAGCGAAGCCTCAACTGCAAATTATTTTGAATTTGACTCTATGGTAGAGTGATGGGTCAACAGAGGAGACAGTCTCAGAGAGAATTGAAACAGGTGAAGAGAAAGAATGAAATGGAAATAGTTGCAGAAGAATTTGAAATGCTTCAACCAACTGTAGATCTGAATCAAATAGAAGAATTTGAAGACACTGATGCAATACTGAAACGATTAATGCCAGTTTTGCCAATTTTCTCAGGTAAAAATTTTAAACTTTGGGTAATAAAGATGGAGGGATTGTTTGGTTCAGTAAATTTATGGCAATTTGTTCAAGGAATTTCCATAAATTCCATTGATAAAAGTAGAGGTGCAATAGCATTGTTTCTCATCATATCAGCTTTAGATGAAAATATTTTGTCTAATATGTGATGCAAAAATCTTTTGGGATATTCTTGAAATGAAATACAATATGGAGGGTAGTGAGAAATCTGAAGTTGATGAAGGTGTTGTTGCTAAAAGTGATTGCGTTGAAAGCATCATAGCTAGGATTAAGGTTGAAAGTATGTCTTTAGCAGACAATAAAGTAGTATGTGATAATAAGGAAACTCCCTGTGATGCAGAAATTTATGAAGTCAATTTTGATGACAATTATGTATCCCATGATGAGTGGTTCAATATGATGCATGAAGAGCATCTTATTGATGAGTTGTTGATTGGTGAGAAGAGTTGCCTACCTCCATACACAAATCAAATGCAGGACAACATGTTTGCAGTAATAGAATTGACAAAAGAGGTTGAAGACGTGAATCAATCAACTATGTCAGCAAAGAAAAATGAAGGAAGCAAAGCTCTTTCCAAAGAACACGATGACAAAAATCAATATGGTTTTGTTTATGAATCTAACGTTGTTTTTGAGTGTGCAGATATTGACAATCAGGAAGAAGCAACAAAACTTGAAGAAATTGCAAGCATTAAGGACAAGTATAAGTCCCAAGAACGTGAAGCAATGTTGAATACAAAGAATGTTAACTTGCAATCGAGAAAGGAGAAGCTCAATCACTATCTTATGACAAGAAAGGTGAAAATGAAACTGCAGCAAAGGAAAATGAAAGTATGGATCTTTTAGCAAGAAGGCAAAAATGAAATGTTTGTTGTAAGCCTAGCTGAGACTTAGACCACCAGGCATATCAATTAAGAGTATGTTTGTTATATGGTTGGAATTAAGGGGGAGTGTTGGAAGGAACTAATTCCAACCACCCGCACTAATGTAGTTAGACTGTTCTAGAGAATACAACACCTGGATTGATCTAGAATTCAACAGAGGTTTTAATGAAGTTTCTAGAAATCATTGAAAAAATGGGCAAGCTTCCTGAAGAAGCCACCGCCCCAATCTATCTCCAGAGCTTTCTCTGTCGTATATAAATACTTGATCAGCAAATGAGGTTGCAAGCGGTAAAGTTCCAGGTTCTAAGTTCTGTGTTTGTGTTTATGCGTTTCAAGTGGTAAAGTTCCAGGTTCTAAGTTCTGTGTTTGTGTTTATGCGTCTCTGCTCTCTCTGTTATCAATTTAGTCTATTGTTATGGTGGTTTTCCATGGTTTTCATGCTAGTCTTTCAGGGTTTCTATTGATGGAGAATGTTTTATTTCTTATTCTACTTGTACTGGAACGTAAAAACACATGCAAAATGTTATTTTTTTCTCTGATAAATAAAATTACGTGTCATTTTTCTATGGAAAATATGATAATTATAAATGAAATCTCACTAAAAAATGAGAATTTACAAATCTAAAAAACCTCACTAAAAAGAATGGATAGAGTTTACAAATCTAAAAAATCTTATTTCAATAAGAAATTGATATTGTATATAAATCTTGAAAATTTAAACCACCTCTAAAAAAGATGTTTTGAAATTATAAAGAAGAAAATGGAAAATAGTAAGATGGGAAAATGGAAAATAATAAGATGGGGGATTAATTTTCACCATAACAAAAATAAATATCTATATAACATGTAGATGTCTTATGTATATTATTAATCCTTAGCTAATTATTAAATAAAAATAATGAATAAAACAAATTAAATAAATTTCTTGAATTTTTAGAGTTGTTTTATGAAAAACACTACAATTCTAAAAAGGAAGTTATACAATTATAAAGAAGAAAAGCAAAAATAGTAAGATGGGGGACTAATTTTCACCATAATAAAAATAAATCTCTATATAAAGGTAAATGTATTATGTATGTTATCAATCCTCATCTAACTCTTAAATAAAAATAATGAATAAAACAAAACTTCCTGAACTTTTCTTGTAATTTTATGAAAAACTCTACAACTCCAAATGTTATTGCTAAAAATTACTAAAGAAAAATAAGATCCCTATTTTTCCTAAACCAAAATTTTACATCTTTATATTTTGTGACAAAAC
This sequence comes from Pinus taeda, assembly GCA_000404065.3. Classification (NCBI taxonomy): domain Eukaryota; kingdom Viridiplantae; phylum Streptophyta; class Pinopsida; order Pinales; family Pinaceae; genus Pinus; species Pinus taeda. The sequence goes on along the minus strand of APFE030738558.1, from coordinate 27,072 downwards.
TAAAATATTACTTTTCAACATTCATTAATTTATTATTCCCAATTAATTTTTTCAAAATTTTCATTTTAAGACATTTTACAAAAATTATTATTAACTTAAATTAAAACTAAATTTAAAATTTATTTTATATTAATTTTTTCATTTAATTAAAAATAAAATATATAAAATATTTAATTGTCAAAAATTCATCATCAAAATGTAAAATAATTGATAATGAAGTGTTTTATTAATGTATTTTTGTGTGAAAGTTGTTTACTCAAAATTCTATAAATATAAAAAAAAAACATGTTAATGATTAGTGTGACTCTACCATGTGTGATCGTGATAGTTTAGGTGATTCCGATACCTTTAAGTGTCTCTAGGTCTACATTCTTAGCTAAATGCTAGATAACTTAGGTCTACATTCTTAGCTAAATGCTAGATAACTTAGACGCTCCGAAGTCTAGGGAAAAAAAAAATCCATGAATGGTAAAATAGTAAAGAACAAGATGTTCTATTATATCACTCATTATGTAAAAGTTACTAATTATGTGAAAGTCACTAGTTTTAAACCCCTTGGATACAAAAGTTCCAGCCAAATTATAAATTAGTATAACATAAAATAAGTATGATGGTTAACAAATTTTAATAACTTACATGCTCCTAAATAATTATTTAAAAAAAATCCATTCCAGACATCACATAAAAATTAACCCACCAAAATAACTAAGAGACTCTCATTCCAAAAAATTTCTGAATTAAAAATTTATATCATAATGCCTTCGATTCATATTATATCATAAAGATATTATAATAAGAAAGTAATAACAACCCTAACAAGTTTGAATGCGAATGAAAGCCGCCAAAGTCCAACACCGTGCAAAGAAAGATTCGTTCCTCCACGTGAAGCAACTAAAATAAAATATATGATCCTCAATGAATGTGATAACACTATGTGGGCCAAACGGTTTCACTTTCTCATTTTACTGCCGGTTGCAGGTTTAAGCAAAGTCTCATTTCTAATGTTTTCGTCCAAAAGATTTCACTTTCTCATCGGGGCTATTCATCCATAAAAGGGGTAGCGTTCGATCACTCGATTTGTTAATTTGTTAATATTATTACGCCATGGTGTTGTTTTTTTTTAACCCTGCTGTTCTTTATTATTTTTATTAATTATTATATGGAAGTTAATTTTTTTTGGCATTTTTAATTAATTTTTAAGTTAAATAATTATTTTAAACTTAGAATTTTAATGGATTAGGATCAGGGTTGGAATTTGACGGGCAAAATGACCGTCGCAAAGCATTTTGACCGTATTTCACGTTTAAAAATTTTAAAAAGCCGTTTTTTGTGATAGGCTTTCAAAGTTCTAAAACGTATTTTTTACTGTTCACTTTTTTGCAAAAACGTCATTACTACCCTCTCAAACAACAGTCTTATAAAGAA
>APFE030738558.1:0-25258 GCA_000404065.3 Pinus taeda | reverse complement strand
AAATTTATGTGGTTTATATTTAAATAAATTAAGTTTATTGGGTTTATTAAAATTGAACTTTATCTAGATTTCGTGATATTATGATGGTGGAGAGGATGGGCATTGTGGAGGATAGTTTTTGGTCAACTCCAAAGTTTTTAAGATGGAAATTTTTTTTGAAGTTTTTTGTTTATTTGGTGAAAGAAATCTATTTGTTTTTACTGAAATTGTAACATTTAAATTATCTAATAGAAATCCAAATTGAGAAATTAAAATAGGAGTAGATTGATTGCAATAACAATGAGTTGGGTGTGAATAAAATAAATTTCTAGATTTACTCATAATTTTTGTATATGTGTTTGGGAGAAGCACTGAATCTCGATGGTTTGGGAGTTATGGATCCCATCCATGAGTAAAACAACCTTTATGATTCAACATGGTCACGCTGTTTTTTTCTTATTATAAATATGTGAGAAAAAATTAACGCAGTGGTGTGATTGAAAAGTATTTTTTTAATTAAACCTTTATTGATGAAGGGTCGATTTATTATCAAAACATTTTGATTGAAGAGCAAAATTTTAGACATAACGTTCCTTGACGGCCAACCTAAAAACCCAAAACGTCAAAAAAAAATTATTTGACAGGTAATAAAGAATCCAAATTCCAACCCTGATTAGGATTATTGAGATGAATTTTTTAAGTGTTAAAAAATAAAAAAATAATTGTTTAATTGTTTTTTATTAATTTTTTTAATCAAGTTACATAACGATGAATGGATTAGCGCAGATGCCCAAGGCACCACTTAAAGCACCCAAAATTACTGCTAATAGCAATAACAGTTTGACAGAAAATAATAATGGATCCGAGCAAAAGGAACTTCGAATTACACGGCAGATTAAATTTCAGATTCCGGCAAAATTTTATAGGACTCCTGGCAAAAAAACAGCGCACAATTGGCGATATTGCTCAGAATTATGATGTATGATCGATAGCTTTCAAGAGTAAATACGGTAGAAATATCACACATACTCGTGACTTTCAATTTTGCCACTATATTTAGCCGCGTCCTCTATTCTACTCAGCGACGTCCGAAAATATCTTAGTTATCTAAATTTAGAAACATCACTAATTGAAAATCCACCAAAGTCCGGCCGGCTTGAAGAGGAATTTCTCTGAAGAATGGGAAGAAACCTTTTCTGGTTTCAATAGATCAATATTCGATCGCTCTCTCTATCTGTGAGCAGTCACCAGAGTTTCAATAAATCGCAGTCCATCGAACTTCGGCGCAAACGCCTCTTCAGCCTTCTTAGAATTGGAATTCTGAGAAAAGGCCATGTCATCGTTCATCGATTTGGCCTGTAAATAACACCAGAAAACCACTAAATTCAAGACAAAATCCAAAATATTCTCTCTAATATTTAAATTGGCCCTGTTTCAGACAGCGTCGTAAAGAAGCAGAGAAAGAAATAAAAACGGATCCAAAAAATCTAGCGTAGGAATGAAGTATTGACTGACCGCAGGAGAGGATGCAGTGACTCGGATCTCGTGGTCATTGAGAGCAGTGAACGCTGCAGACGCGGACGCTGCAGCAGCACAAAAGAGTGAGACGAGCTGCCTCATTCTTCAATTCCTCCAGGAAAAAAGATGCTTCAAGGAATCGAACCTCTGACCTGACAGAAGAAACCCTTGCTTTATAATACGAAAATCTGTTTCAACTCACGGAACAAACACTTGAATAGCAGGTGTAGATACAAAGACGGAAACTGAGACTGGTGGCCCTTTTGAAGCCTTAAAACAAGAAGCAAAACGGTCCTGCAAGGCAATTTCGCTTTTCACAGGTCAATAACGACCGTCTCGACCAATATTGAGATGGCCTCCACAACGGAACGGCAGGAGGCGCGCTCACGACGCGCAATTTCCCCCAGATTTCGAATCTTTAGGCCCTCCGAAACAGGGGAAACGGTCGTTCATACGCTGCGGAAACTTGAAGTCAGAATGAGAGGGCTTGAGCATTTTATAAGCATGTGTGCGAAGACGAGATTGACGAGAAGATTGGCCTACCCTTCATTTTAAATTAAAAATAAAAATGAAAATGAAAATTAAGCAAATGATTCGTTGAAGTAAAGGTGAATGACTGGCCACGCGCTTTTTGTGGGAAGGTATGGAAGTATTTGTGTTGAAAATATCTCCTCACTTCTGATTTGTGGAGAGGGCATTCCGGCCATCGCTATCTACTAATTTGTGGAGAGGGCATTCCGGCCATCGCTATCTACTAGCGAGATCTGTACTTAAAACGCTGAAAGGTAAAAATTAACAATTTTCATTAAAATGGAGATTGTTTACTTAGATTAGGATAGAAATATGATGGCATATAAATATGATAGCAGGGCATTTTGGTTGTTAAAATATTTTGTAGGGGTTCGGTGATATAGTTTATCAAAAGAGAAGCTAATCATTATAATGTTGGTGAGCAGATCTCAACATAAAATTGAAAGAAAAAAAGGTCACAAGGTCTGTTAACAAGAAAATAGCTAGAAGATATTATGACCACTTTGGATGTGCGTGGAGATGATGTGATAGGTCTCATCACATGCACATAGGAAAATATCCAAGAAATTCAAGAAGATGCTTTGACCGATTAGATGTGCCAAGAGGTGGAGAAAGGGCACCCTAATTATTCTGGAAGATATTCTGAAAACATAGCCTAAAGATAAACCCTAGGCCACAACTTTGAGCAAAGCAAGAAAAGAAGGCACATAAGCCCACTGGAAAACTCCAAGAGGAACCACATACAAAGAGCTCTATAAAAACAGAGACCGAGTCAAAACCCCAATGGCACAGGACAAAATTGTCCCACAAAAACAAGGTAGGCATAGTGGCCCGCAGACGAAAGTTAATGAAACTTGGGCATAGGCCGCCTAAGGAACCCTTTACCATAAGCCAAAAAAACAGGTAGCCAAGCAAAAGGAAACATGGCAACCATGCCCAACAAACAAGGCGCAACGAAAACTTTGTAGAGAAGCATGAATTACTAGCGTAAAGCACTTGCAACGAACCAACTAGCAGCGACAACACAGACAAAACACAACTCGAACATAAACAACGCCAAATAGTAGCCGAAATAAACCCCGACGAAGAAGGTCCAATGTTAGCCATAAATAAGTGAAACAGGCCACCAAATCACACACGCAAACAACCAACAACTCTAATAACGATACAAACCAAAAATCCCCAACCCCAAAAAAAAAGAACACACTCCAAAATGTCAAATAGCTAAAATTCAACCTAGCCCTCCACCCACCACAAATGACTAATTACCAATTCCTAATTGTTTTTTTTTTTACTAGAGGAATCGGCAACGGCGGTGGTATCGTACTCGCGTTACACGGGGTCGAATCCCATCGGCTACCTCTATAACCTCTAGGAAGGTCACGGGGTCGAATCCCATCGGCTACCTCTATAACCTCTAGGAGAGTCTGCCCAGGGCACCTTGAATGTCCCTCGGGTATTCTTGGGGTTTGAACTCGTGACTTGAATAGCTGCATAAACGCCTTAGCAAATCGTCCGCTTACCACTAGACCAAACCCCCACAACGACCAATTCCTAATTGTTATCTATATGTAAATCTCTTTATTTATTTGTTTTAAATTTAATTACATATTTTTATTTCATTATTAAAATGATATAGAATAGTCAAATATCTCTACTTTGTTATTGATTCAAATTACCTCCCACTCATTTGTTTGCCTTGCACTTATATCCTATGTTATTGATTCAAATCACCTCCCACTCCTTTGTTTCCCTTACACTTATATCCTCCTTTTATTACGATGGTTTGCATATTTCATGAAATTTTGATTCCCCTTGCCATTGATCGTATTGTTTATATGCCCTCTTTGATTCCAATCTTAATTTAAGTATTTATTCTTTTCTTTTTTTCATTTTAATGGTTCGCATATTTGATGAGATTTTGATTCTCCTTGCTATCGATCGTATTGTTTCTGTGCCCAACCACTTTTATTTATCTCCAATCTTAATTTAAGTATTTATTCTTTGTTTTTTATTTTAATAATGTAGTTCTTAGCATGTGGTTATGGGTTAATTAAAAATTTGAACATAAAATTTTATAGTTAAACTTATTTTATATTTTCACACAAATTTATTAAATTAATTTCTAAAAAACTATATTCTAAAAAACTATATAATTTTAATATGTTATTTATTTTATAAATCATTTTATTTTTATACCATTATTTATTTTTATATTATAAAAGTATATTTTTAATTTTTTTTTAGTGATTTGGTTTTCTTATATCGAAAACATATTAAAGTTTTCAATTTCTAATTGATTAATCACACTATAAAATGTATCTTTTACATTTTGATATTATTATTCATGCAACTATAGAGTATAACACATTTGTTATGCATTGACCTATCAATTGTTCTAGTGTTTACATTTTGATATTATTATTCACACGGTTGTAGGGTATAACACATTTGTTATGCATTGGCCCATCAATTGTTCTAGTGTTCTCGCTTAGAGATTCAAAGGCTCATGGTTGAAAATAAAGATCAACATATGTTGTTGCAAATGTTTGATGAAAAGGGGTGTGCATTCAAAGAAGAAATTTCAAATATGAAAACTTAGCTGGAAGAGGGAAGAAAAATCGAAAATGGAATGAGGAAGCAGTACAAGGAGCTGGAGGATGAGTTCCAAAAATTGAAGGCTGAAGAAATTTTTACAAGAGAAGAATTAGAGAGGCTCAAAACTAGTGCTCAAGTATCTACAAACAAATCAGTAATTATTGGATCAACGAGTGGTAGCAAGAAAATGAGGAATCAACAAAAAAAATCACTAGCCATACATGAAGCAAAAAAATAAGAGGAGGCCAAAAAAGAAGAATATAATAGGGAAGTGTTATAATTATGGAGTTCGTAGACACATAACAACAATGTGCAGTAACGGAGAGATCAAATCCTCTCATCAAAAGGAGCAACCAAAGGAGAAGAAACATCAAGCATGCATGCAAATGAAATCTCCATCATTAAGATATAATAGTCCATTTTTTTTTTCGACAGAATCGGCTGCTATATTAAAAACTGAAAAAAAAAAAAGCGGGAACATATGTTCCTGAGATACATGAAAAACAGAGGAGGATTTTGATCTAAGGAGTTACAGAGAGAAATTATCTCCTTAGTCTTGCTTGTTTCGGGTTTGAGAGAGACTAAACTGGGATAAATTTTGACAAATTGAAGCCCTAAGAACTGACATTTGCAAAGCATCTGAGATATGTTAACAGAAGCGGGGAGGCAGTCCACATTGGGTTCCACTGTTTACAGAGAGAGGCGACAAGGATCAGCTGCTGAGTTTGGGCAAAGGAAGAGATAATAAATTCATCCAGGTCACATTGAAGCCTAGAACCTGCGCAAACAAAGGGCGAGAAGAAACGATTCTGGTAGGAATGAGTAGAATTGGTTAGAGATAGCAGGATTAATGTATGGAACGATTCTATGCCATATTCGATCGCTGTTAATGATCCTATTGCAAGCTTGGAAGATCTGAAACTGTTTCCACTTGATAGAGCTGTCCGGATTAATGCTGGGAGGACTGAATTGAATCATGGAAAAGGCTGTAGAGACTCCTCTGTATTGCATATCAGATTGCCGATTGTCCTGTTGCATGCTTGTTTGCTTGCTTATTTAAAGAGCGGAGGATGTGGTGGTACTGTAGTATTCCCATTGTCTTATGCAGGAATTGGCAACGCTAAATGACCTGCTGTAGGAGAGCATTCGAAGAATTTTTTTTTTGAGCCATTAAACCAATGACTATAGAAGAATCTCCAAAGACTTTTGCTGATCTTATTCCAAGTTTGTTAATTTGTTTTAGACCTTGATATAGGGCCAACGCCTCTACCCTGTTATTGGAGATATTCCCTAAGCCCCATTCATAGAAGATGACACATTCCCCATTGGCATTGTAGATCACACCCCCTGCTCCTGCGATACCCGGGTTTGACTTCGATGCTCCATCGAAGAAGAGGTAGAACTGTTACATTTTTGCAACCAAATTGCGAACTCCTCCTCTTTGAGCCTTATCTTCCAACTGTGGATTTCTTGTCTGCGTTGAGCTCTCATTGTATTGCCATTCTGAATGTTGATTTTTGTCCAAGATGTAGCTAATGAAGCTCCTTTCTTCCACACTGTACTCAGTTGCATCAATATTGTGATGAGTTTTGACAAAGATAGTTTCAAGAGCTAGAGTTTTTGCCTTGTTGCAGGCGGATCTTGAAGTCGAATTCTTATCCTTAAAGATTTTTCTATTTCTAACCAACCAAATACTCCATAACATGGTGTATGGGAGAATGTTCCAAACCCTCTACACTAAATTGTTGTTCTTATTTTTCCAAGGACAATTCTTTTTCTAGTATTGTATCACTTCACCTATGGATTGTTGGGTGACCCAAGGGAAATTATCAAATTCTTTCTAGCAGTCAATAGCAAAAGAACAGTCTACAAAGAGGTGTTGCATAGATTCTTCTGCAGCATAACAGTTGGGACAACAAGATGGACCGTTGATACTCTATTTTGTAAATTCTTTGCTGTTAGGATTTTCCCTTTAAGCAAGGTCCAGATAAAAAATTTAATTTTGGGAAGGGCCTCTGGCTTCCAAACCATTCTCCAGTAGTTCCATATTGGCATAGGGAAAGTGTTGTGGAAAATTTGTTGGTGGGCTGCTTGAACTGAGTAATCAGAGCCAGTTGGGTCCCAACGAAAGCCATCCATCTCATTCTTTTTGAGGGGAGCTTTACTGTGGAGGAGAGACTGCAGAAAGGCAAGGCTAAGATTGAGAGCAATGGGAACATCAGGGAAAGACCATCCCAGCCAAAGGTAGGATAGAGGATCCTAGCTAGAAATTTGATCCAGATAATGGATACCCTTGCTGCTGAGAAAGGAGAGAATTGGGATGGTTCCTTCATGAATTTTTATAGGTTGCTGTCCCAGAATTTTATCAGCTCCGATCTTTATACTGTCTCCTCCCTTGGGCACTTTGGATATATTCTGGGCAATGAACGGAATAGTTTTTTTGCAAAGGCTCCAAATTTTTGAAGAATCTCTATTGGGTGTAGCAGAATCAAGCAATTGTTGTCTCGGGCAGTTCAGATATTTGGTTTCCAGAACCCTTTTCCACCATGTTTAAGGACCAGTGATGAGCCTCCAAACTATCTTCCCTCCGAAGGCAAGATTTTGAAATTTGGGGGATCTGACACCAAGACCTCCTCTTTCATGGGTTTGAATGACTTGTTTCCAACTGACTAAATTGAATTTCTTTTTATCAGTTTTCCCTCCTTGCCAAAGGAAGTGACGGAGGATAACTTCCATTTTGTTATGGAAGGAGGAAGGGGCTTGATACAGAGAAAATCGATAAAGGGGGAGAGAAGAAATACCAAATTTAAGAAGGATGAGCCGGCCTACTGGATTGAGCCAAACTGAACCCCATTGCTGCACTTTCCACTTCACCTTGTCAATGATGATGTCCCAAGATCCTTCCTTCAGATATTTTAGGCTCACAGGCATGCCCAAATAGGAGAAATGCGTCCACTCGAGGTTGCAAGTGACGCCAAAGATTTTAGCGATATTATGGATGACCTAATTTGATGCATTCCATCCAAAAATACAGCTTTTTAACTGGTTAACCAAACCTCCTGAGTACCCCATAAATTTGTCGAGAAGAGTCTTGAACCTTCTTGCTATAGTGGTGGAGGCTCCTCCAATAAGCAAGGTGTCATCGGTGAACTGAGAGTGATTGATGTTCTTGAATCCATTTCCAAATTTGATTCCAGTGATGAGGCCCATTCTTCTATTATAGTCCAAAGCTTGGCTAAAATATTCAGCCATAAGAATAAATAGATACGGGGAGAGGGGACAACCCTGTCTGAGACCCCTGGAGGATTGAAAGGCTTCACCCGGTCTACCATTAACCAAGGGGGAAATCCAAGGCCCAGAGATGCAAGTAGTGATGAGGCTAATGAAAGGCAACTCAAAACCCATCTTTTTTAAAACAGTAGTAAGGAAAGAGTGTCTAACTCTGTCAAAGGCATTGGCGAGGTCGAGTTTGAGGATAAACCCTTTCTCCTTCCTAGAGAGGCTCGAGTGGATGGCTTCTTGAACTAAAAGAATGGAGTCAGTAATTTGTCTGTTGGCCATGAATCCTCCTTGGTTGTCCGAAATCAAAGAGGGGAGGAGGGGTTTAAGGCGAGTAGCAAGGATTTTAGACAAAATTTTGTATGAGGAGTTGCAGAGGGAAATGGGTCTAAACCGAGCAAAGGAAGTGGGCCTACTTTCTTTTGGGATGAGAGCCAAAAAAGTAGCATTGGTATATCCACCTATTTTTGCCCTTTCTCTGAATCCATCTGATCATCTTAGTCAAGTCTTTTTTTATTAAACCCCAAAAAGCCTTATAGAAACAAATGAGGAATCCATCAGGCTCGGGAGCCTTATCAGGATTCATAGACCAGATCGTTCTTCTGATTTCCTACTCTTCTATTTCTTTTACCAAGCTGTCATTCATTTCTTTAGTAACTCCCTTAGGCAAGTATTGAAGAAAATCATCGTAATCCTCTTCTCCTTTGGTTTCAGTCAGAAGCTCTTTGTAATAATCAATGGCAGCTCTTCTAATGGCCTCTTGGGTGTTTTGCTGATTGCCTTCATTGTTCAAAATTGAGCTAACATTGTTTCTGATTTTTCGAGCCGTGGCCTGTTTGTGGAAAAACGTTGTATTTTTGTCATCATCTTGCAGTCAGAGCTGCCTTGACTTTAGTCTCCATTTTATCTCTTCTTCTCTGTTTATATGACTCAGCTGTGCGTAGAGGGCACCTTCTTGCTCCTTATTCTGTTGAGAGAGACCATGAATTTCTATCATTCTTTGGATGCATTCAAGATCATTTTTAATTTTTTTTTTGGTCTCTTCAGGTTCTTTGTAATTGGTTCTTGCCCACTCTTTGATGGCCTGTTTAAATCTCTTTAGTTTGGTTTCCCAGATGAAACCTGGTGAACCTTCAACGTGCTGGTTCCAGGATCCTTGAACAATTTCTCTGACTACCAGGTCCCAACTCCAGAGAGGACTGTATTTAAACAGAATTGGCCCAAGAGGGCAGTGAGTTTCCAACGTGAGCATTATGGGGTAATGATCTAAGGCTGAGGTGGATAGAATGTTAGCGTACCCCACAGAAAAGGAGGAGAGGAATGAAACATTTATTAAGAACCTGTCGAACCTTTCCATTATGTTGCCAATTCCAAGCCTACGGTTACTCCAGGTGTACCTGCGATTTTTTGGAACAACGTCCACAAATTCATGTTCCCAAATGATAGCTTCCAAACGGCCTCTGAAGGGGTCAGACGAACAACATCCTCCCCTTTTTCCATTGGCATGAAGGATCAGATTAAAATCACCAGCCACTATAACATTTATAGTTGTTTCACCGTCGATGCCTGCCTTCAAATCGTCCCAGCAACTCTCCTTTTCTCTATATTGGTTGGGAGCATATACGTTATAGATAACTGCAGTTTGATTGTCTATTTTATTTTCCAAAACTGTTCTGATCTAATGCTGGTGTAGATTTTCTGAAGTGCAATTCCATTTGCTATGAACCCAAAGGGTGGCAATACCTCCGGAGGCTCCTCTTGAGTCACTGGTACAACCTTTATAGTGTTTATGCTGATCTATTATTCCTCTTATTTCTTGTTGCTCTAGCTTTGTCTCCTAAATCAAAATAATTTCTTTCTTTTCACTGTGTATAAGTTCTCTGAGGGCTAAAACTTTGGAGGGGTGCCCTAGACCCCTACTGTTCCAAGACAAAATTTTCATCATTGGATGTTTGGCTTACGGAGAGGTGCTCGCCTCTCTTAAGTTGTCTCCTTCTCGTGTTGCCCCAGGATGAAAGCTTCTATAGGAGTTTGAGTGCCCATGGCTATGTCTTTTTTAGCGTTCTCGTCTCTATGCTGCTTGGCAGATTTTCTACCAGGACCTGATTTCTTGAAGGAGTCGCAGGAGGATCCATGGTCTTTGGACGAGGTTCTTGTAAGCCTAGGAAGGGGGGGATTGAGAGAAGCCTGCGAAAGGGATGATAGGAGGGGAGAAGGATCGGAGGGGAGTGAGGGGGGGCTGAGAAGGATCCTTGGGGGGAGGATCGAGGGATGATAAGACAAAAGAAAGGGTTAGAAGAGGAGGGGAGGGGCGGATCAGGAGGGGGATGGGTAGAAGGGGGAGGGGAGGATAAGGCGGGATGGGGAGCAGAGGGAACAGGAGGGTCAGATTCCAGAGGAGCTTTGGATGCCGGGGCGGACTTCTTCTTTTTGATAGGTTCCCATTGGCCTTCTTGATCACCGCTCTCTGCATCAATAAGTTTAGTACATCAATTGGAAAAATGGTCGTATTCGTGACATACCTTGCATTTAAAGGGGATCTACTTGTAATCGAGCTGCTGAATATGGCTCCACTCGTCCACCTTCAGTTTTATCGCTTCAGGGAGTCCTTTTGCAAGGTCAACTTCAACGCAAATCCTCGCACAGGCCTGCATGTTCTCTTTCGGTTCGCTACGGTCGATGTATTTGCCAACTCAATTCTTGATGGCATGAACAGATTCATCTCCCCAGCAGTGGAGTGGGAGATGGGGAAGACGAACCCAAACCGGAACAGCACTGGGGACGTCCAGTTCAAGGTCAAAATCTAGAGTCCATTTGTTGAGGTACAGGCCTCTGGAGTCCATGAAGTAGGGCCCGTTTCTGAAAATTAAATCCTTGTCCTCTTTAGATTCGAAGTGGAATGTGAAATATCCTTTCCCACAAAACCTAATGGAGATCTTCCCTTGAATTTTATCAGTCCAATTTCTCTCCACCCATCTTTGTACGGTTCTAGGAGAAGGCCAGAGGCCTGTGAATTGACCTATGAGGCCTTTTTCAACCAGAGACAGAGCGGCCATGTGGGGCAAGACTGGGGGTAACTGAACCTCTTGGAGCCCATCCAACTTCTTCACAAATTTTGAGAGGGCAGGCCTGGGGCGTTGCGGAGGTAGCGATTTCACCAAGGAAGAAAAAGCGCTTTGAGGATCCATCCCTTCCGAAGGGGGATCCGGAGGGTCCAAGACAGGGGCCATGGCTGGGGCCAAGGCCCAGGCAGCCGCTAGCAGATCGCTGAGAGATCAAGGAAGGCACGCATGGGAGCTGTAGCAAAAAAAAAAGGTGTGCAAATATCTTATCATCCCGCAGTGATCTCTAAACTTTATCACATGATGTTTACCCGATTCGTCCACAGTGTTGTCCATTCAAACACCTCCATAATAAAAGAGTAAAAGATATAATAGTCCATTTTATGGCTATTGTTTCTCATGCAATAATTTTGGCCATAAGGCCAAGGATTGCAAAATTCTCTTGTGTTTCAGGAGATCGAACCAGAAAGAGAAGAATAACCAAGGCCAACCAGACAAGAAGAATAAGGATAAGAAGATGAAAGTATGGAGGAGAAAAGAGCTGCAAGGAACTCCCACCAAAAATTGAGGCATATAGTTGCATCATGAGTTGCATGTAGATTTTTGGATGTGCAACCATATATGGAAGAGTTCATGAAGATAAATTTGCATATTGTAGGAGATGCATGTGTTCAGGGGGAGTCCTTGAGGTTTGAAGTGCACTTTCATTTTTAGATCTATTTAATTGCAGTTTGATTTTAGTTAATCAACCATGTACATTTGTTGATAGTTTTGGAGAAATTATATGTTTTGGTTTATGTTGATGTTAATGTTGATATGGTAGCCATATAGTTATTCTTATGTGAATTGTCTAGGTGTGATGGGGGATCAAACATTTAGGGGGAGCAATTATGCTTTGAAATGGACTTGCAAATTATTGACATCGTGCTCACTTTGGAGGAGTTTTATTGTGCTTATTTGTCATAAGTGTGTTGTAGGAAAGGGGTTTTTAATGTTGTTACCATATAGTAGCAAGATCATATGCTTGTATGACATGACTTGTGTATTGTTTTTGATAGAGAAATCTCATGCGTTTTCATGCATGTGTTGCTACCATGAAGAGAGAATATGTTGTTGCCTATGATTTGTTCGATAGTATGCATTTACATGGTTGAGTCATGATGATCTACATTGTTGATCATATATGGAGAGAATGTTGCTGCTCATGATGTCTTGGTATGATGGATTTGATGCTTGTACCTCATTGATGATAGGTTTCTCACCTATGATGAGGAGATGATGAGTTTAGTGCTGCAAATAGTGCTATAATGCTAGATATTATGTTATTTTTGTTGTTTCTACTTATTGATGTACTGCTCATGTTTTGATTTAATGGTGCATTATGATGATGAGCCTCATGATGATGATGATATGTATTTGTTGCTTCCCTATGACATATTTCTATTTTTGATGCACATGTGAAGCATAGTGGTTATCATGATTTTGCTACATGATCTTTATTCATGGGATGGTGATGGCCAAGGTGTTGAGGGGCCATGCACTATAATATGGTTTGGGTAATGCTCTTATTGTTGTTGTTGTTGCACATTGAGAGAGTATGTCATTTCTCATGAGAGCCTTGTGCTTGATGCATAAGCCATGGATTATATTATTGTTGTTACTTCCATATGGAGCATATATTGATGCTCATTGTTTCCATGTACTCATGTTACTTCATGTTTTGGGCATGTGTAGAAGAGAGCACCATTGTGTGCAGATGTAAAAGCCATGTACTATCATTGTGTCATATTTTGGGTGTACTACTCATGGACAGACCCATGGTGTCTAGTATGACACGTTATTAGCTATGTATGGGTCAATGGAAGTCCAAGTCATGTATTATTTTATACGTATTTGATATAACCCCACTATATTGGGTGCATTATCTAAACTTGGGTCCATAGAATCATGGTTGGTGATAGGTGTAGAGGAGTCATATTTCAGTCCTATGTACTTGTCACAACAATGTATTTGCTCCATGAAGCATTGTATGTATTGTACTTTATTGTATATCATTGCTGAAATTCAGTTGGAGTCATGGTCATGAGGAGTAGTCTCTTACACTTAACAAGGAGGCTTATTGCAACAATGAAGAGGATGTGTTGCATCAACAGTAAAGAGAGTGTGTGTGCCGCCCCATTACATGTATAGGGGGAGCATGTTCAGTTCCAAAGATGGCATGGCATTGTCAGAGACATGATTGGAAACTAATCTTCTTAGTCTACATCAACCTTGTATTAATATGATGTTGTGTATGACAGGGGATTCCTTCTTTCATCCAACACATTATTTTCATTGTTGTTAGTGTTGGTGTGACCCTTTGCCATTGATGTCAAAGGATGAGAGGACTTGGATGGTGGAGTTACAACTTTAGAGTGTATGGAGATCAACTTCACATGTCAAAGTGAGGTTGACATCAATGCCAAAGAGGGAGTTTGTTGGCATTGTAGTATTGGCATTGATGTCAAGATGTTCATGGTGTTGCTTGTCATGTGCAACTATGATATATGTTTGGCTTAATGGTCTTGTTAGTTGGCATTGATGTCAACATACTTATGACTAGACCTAGTGGAGATGATGTTGTGGCGGTTGAGTAGAGATGGATTCTATGTGTGATGTTTGATTGAGGTTGACATGTTGTGTTGGTTGGAGATGTTGCTACTATAGATGGTTGGAGTGCTGCTACAGGTATTGCATATGTCTCTAAATGTCTTGGAGACATTGGAGTTGTTGCTAAAAGTCTGAGATGTGGGTTCTTGTGTTGGAGGTGCTTATATTAATGTTGGAGGCAGTTGGATGAATTAATGTTGTTGTTGTAGGAGTTGGAGATGCTAATATATGTGCAAGAGGTGTTTGTTGTAGTATTTTCCTCTCAAATATGTACGAAAAGAGAACACTTTAGACTATGGATGACAAACAATCCAACAATATAAATGGCTGCTAAACATTGTAGATCTACAACAACATATAGAAAAAAATTGCCAAAGTCCTGATCTATGCCACAATCATAGTTAAACAACAAAAAGAAACAATAATAACTCCAATCATCCAATGGAAACTAGATATACAAAGAATAGATTTTATTATAACACCTGTGAAGGGAACAAATAAATGTTACCAATCCCCCTCTATGGGATGGGTTCTTGGCTATCCTCAAACATCTTCATCTTTTTGATAGAATCTCTCTCCTCTATAATGTGTAAACCTAGCAAATGAAATGTTTAAGCTCAATGGGAACTAAAATGGAGAAAGTGGTGTGCGACAATGAAAATAATCAGAGTTATAGCAGTGAGTGCAATAATGAAAATAATCAAAAGTAAATAATGAATGGAAAACCCTTCTATTTATAACAGAATATTGAGTTATCCTCGAATACTGAGCAATAATAAAATTTTATTAACCCCATTCTTGGAATAACCACTTGGAATATTTTATTATATTTGGTTAGGAGGGAAAAAGTATTTAAACTTTTATTTAGAAATAATAAATAAATAAATGATTTATTTATTATCTCAAGAAACTGATTAAGGAATAATAAACAAATAATGACTTATTTAACTATTCTTGAGGGATTTAGTCAAACTTGACAAGGAATAATAAAAAAAAGTGATTAAATAATTTTTCCTATAGAAAAATAAGATAATTAATAATTTATCTGTTTATTTTTAACTATTGGGTCAAATATGACAAGGAATATTAATTAATTAATGGTTTAATTAATTATTCCTAGAAGAAAATTAAATAAATAATGATTTATTTAATTATTCTTCATGGATTTAATTATAAATTACTTAACAAATGTGGTTTATCAAGTAATTTCTCACAGTGAAAGCAATTTTACTATTGTAAAATTAGCCTTACATGGTGTACTTTGATCCATCTAGTAAATTAGGCTAGATGATCAATTTTTTGGTGATAACAGATTGGCCCCCAACGTACGCGTGCTAGGAGAAAAATGTATGATTGCAGTATGATGTAAAGACACAATCACTAGACAACAAAGTGGAGTCGAGAGAGAGAGAGAGAGAGAGAGAGAGAGAGAGAGAGAGAGACCAATAGAGTTGAAGCGAAAGAGGATAGGGACAGAGGGGGCGAGACTAATGCAAGTCTCCTTTTATGTTTTGGTACCAAATCTCAATGAGGCTAGGGAGGCATACCTATACCCACCGAGATAGCTTATTACAAAAATAATGGTGTGCTCAGAAACATAAAACTCAGAAATGAAGTACATGTTGAATGGTACATGACATGCTGGCATAACTGAGCCAAAAAATAATATAATGTATCCCATATACATAATGCACCTGGAAAAAACATGAACTAGGATTGAATACAATATCATCTGATTACATGAGATATAATTTCCCTTCCCTAAAAAAAAATGGGTGGGAGGGAGGGTAGAACAACCGAAGAAGCCTTGCTAAACAGGGAAGGGCTCTGTAAAACTGAATGGATCATCTGAAGGAGACGTGCATGATATGAACATTGCAATCGATATGAACCGAACCCATGAAATCTGTGGAACTGCATATCAGGTTGTAGCATAATAGGAATGTATACGGGCATGTGGGGGGCTACTTGAAGGGCCACCCCTCATGAGGTCTGAAGCATCTCACACACACCCGAGAATCACTGGTACAATTTGTTGCATCACTAGACCATCAAGTGTATGAATCACAAACATGAAACAACCAAGTCAAAGGGAAATAATGAGTCCCTCTGCTCGATCTGAGGCACTGAACAAGAATGGAATATGGAACCACGATACACTACCCTCTAGGCCGCTCTTCTGGAATAAATGAGTTGATGTCGACAGATTAGGGCCCCTGATAGGTGAGGCAATGAGGATCCTCAACTAAGACACGAGGGAAAATAGTAATGTGATTGATGGATTGACACTAGGGACAATGGAAAATGTGGGACTGAGGGACAAACAAACGGCTACCCTTGTCAGAGCATAAAGTGCATGGTTGACCTGGCAGCGGCTGACTCAACTCTGGAGGGGATGGGGACAGTATGACTAGAGGCCAAAATGGGCAACATAGGATGAATGGTATGAAAATATGGATGGAATACTATGACATGATATAATGGGACACAAAACAGACTCCATGGATGCAAAGGTGATTCATCACGGATGCTTTGCACAAGGGTGACTCGATGACACTGCCACACAGAATAGGTCCGGCGGGGACCATGAAAACATGAGTAAATGATGGTTACTCATGATGAAAATCGACACGTGGTACGACAAGTATTAAGGGAAGGTGGTCCTTAAGGTACAAGTGTCACATATGAAGAAATTCGATTTTTAGAGACGACGAAGCGACCCTTCTTGGTGAAGTATCAAATCATAAAAAAATGAGAAATATCAATTATAATACTTGATGAGATATTTCCAATGTTGCTAACAGTTTGTCAAACAGAGCTACGGTTTGGTTGCAATGGGTGATAGAAAAATTGTGGATTTTTCTATGAAATGATGTTTTCCCTCCAATTTGAATTCATTTGCTAAGTGAGTTGTGATGAATTTGGAGAGGAGGAAAAGGCCCTAAATTTTTGGAGATCGTAGCAGACAAACCAATTGTCGGAATTAGGATTTGTGACTTTCAGGTAGGTGTCCTTACTCTTCTCTTCAATTTCAGTGGTTTATTTCCCGATTTTTGGCACTTGAAAGCTCCCTGGGAGACCCCAGCTCCTCTTCACGGTTGCATCACACTTTTTGGGCCCAGAAGTGCGATTTAGATCACAAGAAATAGGTGAAATCATGTGATATTGCACTTTCTAGGCAGAAAACTACGATTTGGGGCTGAAAAGAGGGGTGGTTTGCTAGCCTGGTCGGGGTTGTAGGTTGATCAGTGTAGATCAGTGTTTTATTCTCTGAACTAACAAGACATGTGGTGTTTTGCAGGCATGGAAGAGATGAAAATCAACTGGCGTGAGCGAGACTTGGATACCCTTTGATCTGAGATTTAGAGGGATCAGGGGGTTCTAGGGGCATTAGCTCGCTATGGGATTCTCAAGTTGGTAGAGAACCCATTGATGAGGGCAGGTGAGCCCTTGCTATCGATAATTGTGATCTATTGGGATCTAAACCAGGAGGTCTTTGTTGTGCAAGGGCACAAGATTGAGCTCACATTACAGGATATTTATTCCTTGACCAAACTCCCTCCCCTAGGAGTGGTGGGGGATATTCATCTGGTGTTGCCTCATGGGAGGAACATTAATGAGTTGGTGGACACCATTGTCCATGGGATGTATGTGTCAAGGGCACGACCATCCTGATTGGTGATCTAGACTGGCTAGAGACACGGGTTGTTTCCGCGGTTGTGTTATGGGTATTGGGTAGCCAGGCATTCCACCACATCACTGGTGGGTAGATGATTCTAGTTGAGAGTATTTTGGCTAGGAACTACTATGGGTGGGCCCAGATGATGCTGTCGTCAGTGAAATGACATTTAAGTCTATGCAGGAGGCAGGTGAACCGTGGTTGTTCTTTTGGTACAGTGTTGTGTGCATTCTTCTTTGAGAAGATACCTAGCATCTGTCCTCATCTACAGATCTAAGATGGGGGCCCACACGAGCCTAAGATGTGTCACCGGGGGCAGCTACTATCGAGAGGAGGAGAAGGGGGAGTCGGACGGGTGTTTCGACCCAAGTTTTTCACACATTGGGATCCGATGGCCCTCTACATTGATGATTATCCTTATAGTGGGATGAAATATCAAGGTGATCCTGACTTACCACTTCCACTCGGGCGAGCATGGGTGCCAGACGATAAGTGTTAAGTTGTTATTCTATGGTGCATTTCATATTTTTATCACATGTATATGGTACTGAGTGTAAAATATGTGGTATGTAGACATAACACCGGTAAAGCCGGCAGGATATGCAGGACGAGTCGTAGTGCCTAGGGCTGCAAATCGTGGAATATCATTGTCACGTCAGGGTCCATAGGGTCTACACCGTACATGTGAGGTACTCTTGATCGGATTTTCTGAGCGCGGATGGCATGAGTTAGACAATCGATACATAGATGAGTGTACCAGCCTTCCCTTAGAGTGGTGAGGTATCATGCGGTGCATGGCGATGGCTAGTCAAGCAGTAAGTGATCTATGTGCAGGTGGAGCAGAGCCTTTGGCACGGGATCCGCCGGACAGTGACTAGATATGGGGACATGTGGGTCCCTTTGGTTTTTATTTTTGGGACATGTTATGGGCATGTTTGATGTATTTAGATCTATGAGCTCCAAACACTTATATGATACATAATATGATTATGCATTTTTATATGACGATGATGGTTTGCCATGTGTTGTGTTTATGGTTGTCTTCTATGGTATACATGTGATAAATGCCAATCTGGAATGTCGATTGCAATGGTATCTACATAGTTTTTTTGGGCTCTAAGAACATGACTAAAAGTAATGGTTTCAAATTCACGTACCAACAACTTAACTCGTAGATATTTTCTAAATAGGACTTGGTTATGTACATGATACACACCATTCAATTGCATGACAAGTAGCAAGTAATCTAAACAAACATGAAGATGAAGGATGCGATGAGCGAGGGCCTCGACTAACAAACCTATCACTTCATCATATTCGACCTATTTATTGGTGGCAGATCCAATGCACACGCCATTTGAAATGTCTAACATATGCAAGGGGGTAAAACTGGCCCAGGCTATCGAGGCTAGATTCCTGGAGAAATGACTCGCATTGTCGGCATGACCGATATATGGCGTGGATGATGGATCCATCTGAAGGTGAAAAAGACAACATATGAGATGATGTAACCTACCTAACTTCATGACAGAAATAAAGACACGCAAATCCAAGGGATATGATATGGACAAAATTTCTTGAGGTAGACTGCATTGGGAGAATTAGGAAGGAGATGGCCTTCAGAATCCTCCAAAAGCTATGCCCCCTTGCCTAAGTGCAAGGGTAATCAGGGGTAGACATAGCTTCCATGATGTCTTCATTAGAATGGAAGATGGGCAGACAAGAGGAAGACTGAGACATTATGCGGCAGTAGTACCTTGTGCATCAACCTGAGAAAGAAGGTTCCCATATGCATCATCTTGAATGGTAGAAAGTGAGCTAGTATATGGAGGATCTACAGATGTTGAGACCTGGGATTCTGTTGAAAGAGGTTCCATAAAAGCACGTGTAGAAACCTCAAAAAGGCTTGTCTACGAGGAACTCAAGGATGGCGATAGTTAAAGGATATGGCCTGTGTTGTCCGTCATCTCGACATCAGGGGGAGGGATCATGATGGTGGGACTAGATTCCCCGTGTTATGGTTTACTAGTGGTACCAAAATCCATGGTTAGAGGAGTAGGTGTTCCACTACGAGTGGTCTCTTATTCGTGAAGTGCCTCAAGGAAATCGTGAAATTCGTCGAGATGAGGGAAGCAATGGTAGTAGTGACCATGATGATCACATAAGGCACAAGGTTGATTTGTGTGTAATGTTATGAGTTTCTTGGGTGGACTTGGTAAGTTAACATGGACTTCAGGGATATTTGACTCAAGGAACGTTTCATGAACCAAAGGTTTGAGATGGGGAAGCTCAGGACAATTATTGGTGGCGTGCCCAAAAAATTTACACAAAGCACACGGAGGTGGCGACTTTGGGGCTTTAGGGGTTGGAGGAGCTTCGAGAGCCTTGTCCTTAGGTTCTTCCTTTTATCTTTTCCCCCTTGTCTGGATGCTTTCGCAACATGAGTGGGTTCCTGTTGAGGTTGTGATGGAACTGAAGTAGCGGAAGGGGTTGTAGGGACGGTTGAACTGGGGTCAAAGCATGATAAGGTCTTAACTAATCAGGCATATTGCTTGCAGGGGGGATTGGTGTACCATGCTGGGATCCCCAAAGTCATGTTAGCAAGGACCAAGGAAGCCATGACAGGGACAGAAAATATTCCTGGAGGGGGAAATAAGGAAGGTATCTCGCTTACAGGGTAATGTCCTGGCGGAATAGCTCCTGGATGGTTGAGACCTGGAGGAACAATTCCTCGTGGAAACATAGGAGTAGAACCCAAAAACGGAGGAGGTCCTGGCAGGGTGCATCTAGAGGGCTTGGCTAGGATGGCAAAAATAGGGTGCTGAGGAGCTGGTTGTTGATCGAATGTACCAGACCGCTTGAGAATAACATATGACGCTTCTAACATGCAAACACTCAAAAGAGTTAGGCTTTGAGATGAGAGGGGGAGGACCAGGGAAAGCACCCAAAAATGAGGAATCTTTATAGACTCCAGGTGAAACACCGGTGAGAGGAGTTGAGGACTACTTATCTAACATTGACGAGATAATGGACTCCGGGGAGGTCACAGATGTTGACTTGTAGTAAGTCAACTAATCGATGGTGACGATCTTCCCTTCATGGGGGAAGCACATCTTGCGGAAAACCACAAATGTGATGACTAGCATTGCATATATGTAACTACGACCCAATAGAATGTTGTAATCTAAACGAGCATCAATAACCTCAATGTCTACATGGACAGTCTTGCCCACAAGGATCACTGGACAATTGCGGTACATGCCAAGAGGCTGGGAGGAGTGTCCCTCCCAAGTACGCAAAGTGATGGTGGAGGGGGACAACTCAGGTGACTTAAGTTGTTTCCAAACAAAAACGAACATCACACAGGTGGATGCACCTTTGTCAATAATGCATCAGGAGATGATGGCATTATGGACTCAGACTAGTACTTGGAAAGCAACAGATGAAGGCAATGGGGGATGTTCTGATGTATCAATTGGGAAGACAATCGAACGATCATCATAAGGATCTATTGCACCCAAATTAGTTAGTAGATATTTCTTTTGAGATGGGCACGACTGGAGCAATTCCAACATCGAAATGGAAGCAGGTGATTGCACCAAGTCGTCTACTATACTGTATGTATGGGCAGATCGGTTAGAAGTTGCGTTACAACATAATGGTCCCTTGGGAATCTTGGGGATCTATAACTGACCATTTGGTGTCGTAAGAGGTTCAACAGATGCTTTGGTTTTGGACTCAGTGGCGGACAAAGTCAATGGGTTGTCATATTGACGTGACCAAGTTTGCAGGTTGATATCGAAGGGATTAACCCCATCATAATTCATCATAAGGATCTAGTAGTTGAGCAGCAATAAATCCTTGACCTGGCTGAGGTTGCTTGACCTGGCTGAGGTTGAGCAGCAATAAATCCTTGCTAAGGGAAAGGATTTGTAAGCATTTCTGGTGGAGATGGTGTAGGGTTCTGAGGCAATTATTGACCTCTAGAAGCTTCTTGAGGTTCCCACATTTGGCGTATCTGGGTAAGAGAGGACACGCATGTGTATAATGGCCATGTACACCACAACATGCACAAGGCTTGTCTGTATGAATAACCTTGTTGTACTTGGGATGGATGCCTTATTGTTGGTTGTTAGTGTTAGGTTGGTTCCCCTAGGGTTCACTAGGCTGAGTACTTTGATTACCCTGATTACACTTGTTACCCTTCCCCTTATTCTTTTTCTTCGAATTTTGGGCATTGGTCGCACTCTACTGCGCAAATACTTGACCTTGAGGGGACTGTAGTTTCTGGGGCTGAGGATGCATGGGAGGTTGCAATGCTAATGCTTGAGGGGCTGGAGCATTCATTTGTGCATAAGGAGGAGAAATAGTTTGGTAGACACGTTGGAGCCCTGAAAACATGTTGCTAGTAGGATGAGAAAAAGTGTTGGAGGAACTGGTTCCCCCCTGCGGATAGCCGTAACTTTACTGAGTATATGGCGAGGGATGTGAAAGGGTTCCAATGATACCATCGACTGCATGAGATTCCCCTGGTGCATTGGCACCTCCAGGACGGGGGAGGTCTAGAATGACGGTATAGACATAACCGAATTGCGCATAAATAAGGTCATATCTTAGAGCGGTTTGGAGAGATTCTTCCTCAGTCTGAGGAAAATGGGATGCAACATATTTTCCAATGGGTGCTAAAAGGCTCCAAAGAAACCAATCTAGATAAACACGGTCTTTGAAGGGTGGGGCACGACATGTACTCCTCCTTCTATGCCACTCTTGAACATGGTCGGAAAGGCAAGGGGCGGAGGATTGAAATAATGAGGTCAATATCTCCATACCAGTGTTGTACTAAACATGTAACTGGAAATATGAGAGATACTCTTTAGCAAGCATTGTGAAAATGGAATGTGATGCGGTGGGCTGGTCTACATACCATTTAGCAACGTCTCTAGTGAGCGTGCATTGGAACAATTGAAGACGAATGGAGTCATCGGTAATGGAGTTGGACGAACACCACATTGGAAGGAATGGACATTGTTGGTAGGGTCCTCTCTAGAATTATCCTCAAACTTTGGGATGTCTGAGGGAAGCTTATTCGACATAGTAGGCCAACCAACATCGTGGTATATAGGGTCGTTTATCAACTAGCTAAAATATGGGAGACTTAACCCAGTAATAAAAGCGAGCAATGGGGCTGCTGGAATAGTTCCTGAGACTGTTCCACTAAGTGTGACCACTGGGATAAAACTGGAGCCAACACTACGTTGGGTTCCTACACTAGCAATGGGTCCAGACATGGTGAAGTTATGCGATGAAGGAGGCTCAGAATCAGATGAGGAATCAGATGAACTACGAGAGGAGTCAGTATGGGGACTCATGGGACTATGAACTCGAACCTTGCGGGGAGGAGTAATATGCTCAAGCAGAAACTCAGGATGAAGGCCTAAGAGTCTCCGTGACAAACGCCTTGGTGGTGCAATGGTGGTAAGACACATGTGACACAGAAATGGTGAAGGGATATCAACAATATGCCTTTGTCTCGATGAGGGGAGATAAATTTATTATGTTAAGTCTTGGCTTGCCAGTGTAAACCAAGCGCCTTATGCTTAAGGCGTGCTTGTGTGTGTAAGCATATTTATTTCTTAAGCCCAGATCGTGTTTGTAAAAAAAGAAAAGAACTTGCTGAAAGTAAATTGAAATTAACAACAGAAAATGAACAACAAAACAATTAACTAAACCCCACCCAAACTGGGTTTGTAAACACTGTGCTGGTTGGTGGTGAAATCGACTGAAAACACACTAAAAAGGTCAAGTGATCTAAGTATCGATGTGACTGGGATAAAATGACACTAGGCTCTTGGAAAGTGGTGCAACAAAAACAAAAGACCAGTGAGGAAGATCGCTACAAAAAGATAGGGAGATGGGTGTAAAACTTAGGGCAACCGATGGAACCCTAAGGCCAATGACCAAACAAGGTTTAATAGAAAACTATGGATGGAAATAACCTATCTTTATAGATCTGAAACAAATGGGGACATATCTAGAAAATATGGTTGAAAGTGTTGTAGAAACTCAGACTACTCACTTAGCTAAACTCCTCTTATAAAGGTGGAACCGTACTAGAAGCCCTAAGGGGCTAAATTCCACTTCGATGAGTAAATCATAGTAGATCAAGGTCTAAGAAGGATGAGGCAGAGGTCAAAAAACCTAGCAGACAGCTCTCGACAAAACCTAGAAACATATCTGATAAAAACCTGGAAACCCTAAAATCACAAGTACTGACCCGTTTTCAGGGGGGTCACACTTTTTGGGCTGAAAAGTGCACTCTGGACTCTAGATCACACCTTTTGGGCTAAAAAGTGTGATTTTTTCTCCTTTATTCTTGGTTGGCAAATCTCGGAAAAAAAATTGTCGTCTCTGTCACGGCTGGTTCTTGTGACCTGTGGAAAAAACCAGAAAACTTGTGGAAGTCAGAAATTTGATAGATCTAGGGTTAAAAAATCTAGAAAACAACATTAAGAGGCTGAAAAAAGAAGAAACCCTAAGCTGAAAACTGAAGGTCACCCAGGTTTCTAGATCTGAAGTAAAAAAGCAGTGGAGTCACCAATTTTGTTGTAGTATTTTCCTCTCAAAGATGTACGAAAAGAGAACACTTAAGACTGTGGATGACAAACAGTCTCAACAATATAAATGACTGCTAAACATTGTAGATCTGCAGCAACTGATAGAAACAAAACTTGCCAGAGTCCTGATCTATGCCACAATCATAGTTAAACAACAAAAAGAAACAGTAATAACTCCAATCATCCATTGGAAGCCAAATATACAAAGAATAGATTTTATTATAACACCTGTGAAGGGAACAAATAAATGTTACCAGTCCCCCTCTATGGGATGGGTTGTTGTCTATCCTTAAACATCTTCAGCTTTTTGATAGAGTCTCTCTCCTCTATAATGTGTAAACCCAGCAAATGAGATGTTTGAGCTCAATGGGAACTCAAACAGAAAAAGTAGTTTGCAACAATGAAAATAATTATAAGTGAACAATGAACGGAAAACCATTCTATTTATAACAAAATATTGAGTTATCATCGAATAATGGGCAATAATAAAATATTATTAACCCCATTCTTGGATTAACCACTTGGAATATTTTATTATATTTGGTTAGGAGGGAAAAATTATTTAAATGTTTATTTAGAAATGATAAATAAATAAATGATTTATATATTCTCTCAAGAAATTGGTTAAGGAATAATAAACAAATAATGATTTATTTTATTATTCCTGAGGGATTTAGTTAAACTTGACAAGGAATAATAATTAATTGGTGATTAATTAATTATTCTTAGAGAAAAATAAGATAATTAATGATTTATCTGTTTATTTTTCATTACTGGGTCAAATATGATGTTATGAAACCAACTCACAAAAATATAGAAAAGAAAGATCAACGCCTTAGAATTCAACCTCTTCGAGGGGGCAACCTCCTATATATTTCTCAAATGAACAATTCTTGGATGATGCAAATGACAAGACCTCCTTTCTATATATAGGAGTCTAAGGGGTGATAATATAATCAGAGCTGACATAACAATAATAATGTAAGGGCACAATAATAATAGTAGTGTGCTTATATGGGGCACAATAGTAACAATATGGGGACTAAATGGGTACAACAATATAATAAAGGGGTTGTACTAACAACAATAAGGGGTTACACTAGTAGTATAGGGGCCTAACATGCCCCTCTCCTTCAAAAAGTATTGTTCTCAACACTTGAGTAGTTCTTGATGCTTCTGTATAAAATTCTTGTCCTCTAATGTGGAATATTCGATGGGTAAGTTCTTCCACTTGATGAGATACTCTGAAATTGATCGATTTCGTAGTTGTTGAGTTCTTGTTTCTATGACTGCTCTAGGTTCCAATATGATTTTTCCTTCCTCTTCAAGTTCTAGCAATATTGTTTGAA